>JBBPBX010044623.1:0-27373 GCA_038048925.1 Garcialebias charrua
CTACAAAATGGATTCCTTTGTGCGCACGGATGTATGGAGCTGGTCCAGTCTTGTCAAAAAGGTAAAACAGTTTATAATTTTATAAATTGCGCTACTCATTGAAACATCCTGTTGACTTTCTTTGCTTTGAACACCGTAGTAGATTGTGACAGCAGAGGGCAGTGTTGCATTGCAGGTCACATATATAACACGGCCGAAACGGCTTCATCTCTCTCGTTTCACAAAGAAAAAGAAACAAATATTAATCTCTCTAGAGCTATTAAAAACCTATAAACACAATCTCTAAAAGTAAACCTAAATTGCACAGCACTGCAGGCGGTGGTACGGTGTGGCTGTGGCCCCATTTGTTTTTTAAGTTTCGGTTTTCAGCGCCTTACTTTCACTTTTAATATTAATAATAATAACTAATAGTTTTGTTTTTCCTGTGACTTATCTGCAGTATGATAAATGATAGGAGCATAATAAATGCTCCCAATGTTTTGTTGGTCTTTTTTTTCTTTTTGTAAAGACGTTTTTATGCATTTATATTTATTTATTTATTTTGCATCATAAGACACTGTGACGTCATCGGCTACTCGAGTGCCGCTCGAGTTTTTTTATGTTAATGTCGAGGTTAAAAATTATGTACTCGTTCAACCCCTAGTCGTCAGGTGCAACAATGACTATTGATATTGAAAGTGTAGTTAACATGTTTTTAAAGACTAAAGAAAGGAAAAGTCCGGGTCCTGATGGTATAGGGGGTCGTATTCTTAAGAAATGTGCCCTGCAGCTTGCAGATATCTTCTGTTTTCTTTTTAACATGTCTCTTCAAACCTGTACGGTCCCACAGCTCTGGAAAGACTCTGTCATTGTTCCGATCCCAAAATCCAAGACTGCTCAGTCCCTGAACGATTTCAGGCCTGTTGCCCTGACTTCTTTAGTCATGAAGTCATTTGAAAAACTGGTTCACAAGACCCTCTTGTCAAAAGTTGAAGATCATTTGGACCCACTTCAATTTGCTTATCGTTCACATAGAGGGGTGGAAGACGCAACAGGAACTCTTTTAAATAAGGTTTTAGGACACCTTGAAGGTGCAAAAACATTTGTAAGATTGCTTTTTATCGACTTTTCATCTGCTTTTAACTGTATCCAGCCCCACATTTTAGCAGAGAAATTACAAAGTCTGTACGGTCTTGACTTCGGCCTCATATGTTGGCTTGTGGACTTTTTAACTGCTCGGTCTCAGAGGGTGAGAGTTAATGGGGTCCTCTCTGATGTCCTTCTGTCCTCTACTGGTTCCCCTCAGGGCTGTGTTCTTTCGCCTCTTTTATTTATTTTGTACACAAACGACTGCTGCAGCCATTTCCCTCAGCGTCACATTGTCAAGTTTGCCGATGACTCTGTCATCCTGTCCCTTCTGAGCAGTGATGACCCAGACCCCGGGCCTGTGATTGGGGACTTCACAGCATGGTGTGAGTCTTCCTTTTTAAAACTAAATGTTTCTAAAACAAAGGAGATGATAATCGATTTCAGGAAAAATTCTTCAGTAACAGCTCCCGTGGTCATTGACGGTGAAGCTGTGGAGGTAGTGCAACAATATAAATACCTGGGAACTGTTTTCGATGATAAATTGACCTTTGACCTTCACGTGAATGCACTTTGCAAAAAGGCCCACCAGAGGATGTATTTTTATCGGAAGCTTTGTGGTTTTAATGTTGATTCAACTTTTATGAGAATGTTTTATTCATGTTTTATTGAGTCTATTTTAACCTTTTCCTTCATCTGTTGGTTTGGACTTTTGACCTGTAAGAACACAAGCAAACTCTCGGGGATTGTCAGGATGTGCAGCAAAACTGCTGGCATAGACCTAAGGAACCTCGCAGACCTACTAGGGATGGGAATTGATAAGAAATTATCAATATCAATGCCGTTATCGATGTCCTTTATCGATTCAATTCCTTATCAATTCTGTTATCAATTCTCATTTGGGTAAAAAAATATAGTAAACCATTTGAATAATAAACGAATAATAATAATAAAAAAGAATAGAAACAGAAACAGAACTGAACTTGTTAAACTGACAACTTACAATTTGATATTTATCATTTAAATATTTACTTACCGGAATGTGGGAACACAGAAAGTGTAGAACATGTACTGATGGAGTGCATTAAATATACAAATGAAAAGGACAGATTGAAAAGAAAAGTCAAAGAGGCAGGGAGAGTTTGGAGTTTGGAAGGAATATTAGGGACTGAAGGGGATAAAGATAAAATAAAAGATGTTAGAAAAGAGTTGTTGATTTATCTACATAACATTAATATTAAAAGTAGAATATAGGAATAGGAGGCCATGAGCTACACACTCTTGCTCAGTAGGTGGCGGTATGCACCTGAACGCTGTTTGCAATCCGCCATTAAACTAAAAGAAGAAGAAGAAGAAGAACTCGGTGCTAACGTTACTTGGATAAATCCGCAGAAAACCCCGCAGTTTCAAGCCAAATTAACGCGGCCGGAGGATTCTATTGTGTGTTTTGTGTCGACCACTCGACGGTGAGTCGTTAATTTTATGTATTTTGGGTTTATTTCGCCATTTGTACTCTTCAAAATGGCGGCCGCCATTTTGAAGAGGGCAACAGGTGAAATAATGTTTTTTGAACCGGTTAAGCTCAGAAAAACCTTGTGCTATAAAGTCACTGACTTTATATCACAAGGTTTTTCTGAGCTTAACCAGTTCAAATGGTCAAATCTGTTGGATTTAAAAAAGTATTTCTCCATCTGCCCTCTTCAAAATGGCGGTCTGCAGAACCGATAAGCTGAATCGTTAAGACATGCAACCTACAATTCCATGGAATTGGGACTTTTAAGAACCGGTTCTCTAACAGAACCGGTTCTCGGTTCCCATCCCTAAGACCTACACAAGGTGAGGTCAGTGAACAAGGCCAGGCAGATTCTGGCAAACCCTGATCACCCACTCCATGACGAGTTCAGGTTGCTTCCATCTGGACGCAGGTTTCTACAACCCAAATGTAGAACAAACAGATTTAAAAACTCATTTATCCCAGTAGCAATCAGGTTTCTTAATGCACACTAATTTTAACACTGTTATTTTAATGTTTTATTGTCTTGTGTTTATATGTGTATGTGTGTGTAAGTGCATATGTATGTATGAAACTGTGCACACCTATTGACTGCAAATCTAATTGCCCCTCGGGGATAATAAAGGAACTTGAATCTTGAATCTTAAGTAGTCTGTTAAATAGTGGTGTAACATACTACCCGTGGGTGTACCGAACCGTTTCAGTACGGCACGTTTAGTTCGGTCCACCTGTGTACCGTTTTGGTCATTTTTTTCCATTTTATTAACGAGAGATTATGCGCCACGGAACTAAAAATTCCTAAGCGTGTTTCAGTATGGAGATATTATCTTGCAGCACGCGCAGCAATAGTAGCCTAGCTTCTCGTTGCGGTGTCCTGTTTGGGAACATTATGGCTTTCTTGTTGAAAGATGTGAACAAATCCAAAGCTGTGTGTCAACGTTGTTTCATGGAGATCGTATCTGCAGCAGGCAACACGTCTAACTTGTTAACGCTCTTGAAACAACATCATCCAAACGTGAACGTCTCTTCAACAAGCAAGAAAAGCACCTTGGTGCAAACACAGACAGCAGCAGCATTTAAACAACCATCATCAGATAATTAAGATCGGTCCAGAGCAATAACACAAGCTGTAGGAGCTTTTAAAACTCTGGATCTACATCCATATTCTGTTATTGATACGTTGGCTTTACTTATTGAGCCCCGATACGACATCCATCACGTCAACACTTCAGTCAAAAAGTTCAGGAGTTATAATCTTATTACCAGAACTCTCTTTTTTTTTTTACCTCCATTTTATTTCCAGTCTGGGACAGATATTAGGGGTGTAACAGTACGCTAAAATCACATTTCGGTTCGGTTCAATTACAAGGAGGGCTCGGTTCGGTTTATTTTCGGTACAAAAAAAAAGACAAAATAAAGACTTACAAAATGTTTATTTTGAAAATATGCCAAAAATACATTTGTATTGTATTGTAGTAATAAATAAAAGTGACCCATTTGGATGATATTTTAAATAAACAGCACTCTACAATAAATAAACTATATTAACAATAATAAAAATCTTAATAAATACAATAACAGTCAGAACCAGAACAATAAGCAGCAACAGACTGTTTACAATCTAACTAATCAAGTTTTTGTCCAGTAGCAGCAGTGTGGCTGTATTTGTCCTCATTACTCACAACCTCTTCTTCTTAGATCTGCTCCCCCAGGTGGGACAGGTCCTGGAAAAGTTCAGAGTTCAGTTCAGTCATCACACACTTCTTAGCTGCAGGTGATCTCTGGTGGATTTCCCTGAAGAGGAAAAAGACAGCAGCTACCTCTGTCCCAGACTGGAAATAAAACACAAAGAGGTAAAAAAAAAAAATCAGTTAATAAGATTATGATTTTAAATAAAAAATATTCTTTAGATAATAATAATAAAAGAACAATACCTCTTCTTGAACTGTTGAATCTCTCATCATCATCATCATCATCATCATCATCATCATCATCATCATCATCATCATCATCATCAGGGCTTTAATCAGCTCCAGGACTTGTTGACAATATCAGTTTTAGTTTTTTCATAAAGTGCTGAACTTTTTGAAGTGTTAACGTGATGAATGTCTCATAGCGAGGATCAATAACTTTAAAGCCTGCGCATATAACAACATTCAGACTTAGATTCAGAGATTTAAAAACTCATACAGTTTGTGTTATTGCTCTGGACCGATCTGAATTACCTGATGAAGGGTTTTTAAATGCTGCTGCTGTAGTTAGCGCTGTTTGCAACAAGCTGCTTTTCTTCGTTCACATTCGGATGAAGTCGTTTCAAGCGCGTTCACGTTAGATGTTTGCTGCTGCAGATCCAGTCTTGTGAAACAACGTCCACACACAGCTTTGGATGTGCGCTCGTCTTTTAACAAGAAAGCCATAACGTTCCTAAACAGGAGACCGCACACGACATGCTAACGGCTAAATGCTGTGCGTGCTGCGCAATAATAGCTCCGTGCTGAAACACGCCCAGGAAATTTTGTTCCGCGGTGCATATATTCCCGTTAATAATGTTTAATGAGTGAAAAAATAACAGAAACGGTACGCAGGTGGACCGAACAGAACATGTCGTACCGAAACGGTTCGGTACACCCACGTGTACCGTTACATCCCTAACAGATATAGCTGTTGTCTTCTTCCTGTTCAGGGAAATCATCCACCAGAGATCATCTGCAGCTAAGAAGTCTGTGATGACTGAACTCTGAACTTTTCCAGGGACAGGTGGGAGCAGGTCCAAGAAGAGGTTGTGAGTAATGAGGCCAAAAACAGCCACACTGCTGCAACCTGTTGTTAGTGATTGGTTTTCTCCACCACTGGAGATATTCATTGCAACTAGATCAGTGCTTTTGGCAGAAAATGAGGACAAGTTGGTCTTTTTGGCCAAAAACTTAAAACTTGATTAGATTGTGAATGGTCTGTTGCTGCTTATTGTTCTGGTTCTGACTATTATTATATTTATTAAGATTTTTATTATTGTTAGAATAGTTTATTTATTGTAAAGAGTGCAGTTTATTTAAAATGTCATCCAAATGGATTGCTTTTATTTATTTTTATACAAACATATTGTTTATTTGGCATATTTTAAAAATAAACGTTTTGTAAGTCTTTAATTAGTCTTTTTTTGCACCGAAAATGAACCGAACCGAGCCCTCCTTGTAACTGAACAACAACGAAATGTGATTTTTTCCCCCCATTTTATAGATGGCCTCCCTTCTCACCCTACAGCCATCCTCTTCATACCATTATTATGAATTTTTTTAAATAGGATAGAAAGAAAGGAAAGACGGAAAGTAAGACTACAAAATATAATAAATATACACAAAGAGAGCACAAGGCAAATACACCCGACCACCGTCTGTAAACCTGCAAAGAACATGACAGAACATAGCAACAAAATACATATGTATAAAGGACAGAATATTCATGGCTTTGCAGTAGATTTCTATAAATATATACAGGTGGTCCTCTACTTACGAACGAGTTCCGTTCCTACGCACCGTTCGTAACACGATTTTGCCGTAAGTCGGACACCACACGAGCCGCCACTTATACACGTACATGTACAGTACTGTAAGTTACCAAGCACTTTGCCTATCCTAACACAGTACCCTACATAATTATCAAAAAACACATACAGTACATTTGGAGACATATACAGTACAGTACTGTAGAAAAAAATAAAAGTCAACTGAAAGTGAGGTTCTCCACACGGAAGAAATTGGATGGACAGAATTTCTGACACAAATGTATTACACAATTTGAAGACGAATTACCATAACAGTCATGTGGAAGTATCTGAATGGTGGACATCAACAAATTCGTAAATACTTTTCTGATGCCATCTACAAGTCAATATATTTGAATGAATCAATCAATCCATCAACACTTATCCTAGTTGGGTCATGATGGGTGAGGGAACCTATCTCCAGAGGTCAGTAGGCCAGAAGCAGAATACACCCTGAACAGATCGCGAGTTAATCGTAGATGAATATGAATATCTCACAATTCTAAACTTCTTAAGTGGATTAAAGGCTTAAGATAATATGTTTTACTATTAAAAGTCGATATTTGAACACAACAGATGTTCCGGAACAACTGGAATTATAATAAAAATATAAAATACAAATAAGTTCAAAGTAGCAAAAGAAATACCACACATGTGTACTTACCTTATACCGTACTCTGCCATTCGCCTATAGACTGTTCTTTCACTGACCCCAAAAAGTCTGCCATGACAGATACATCCGCATGAAGATATGATTCCCAAGACGTCAGCGGGCAGCAAATATCCAGGTCTTCCAGCTGTTCTTGTGGGGTACACAGATTTGTGCAAACGACAAGCCACTTCCTCCAAAATCTGGACAACTAATGAGTCAGCTTCAGTATCCGTGTCTGCAGCTACCTGGAGCAGCCACTCACTCAAAACATCGACTGGAAACAGTCATCACTGACTGTATTACTTTCAGCTAAGCTAGCAACATGCCTTAAATCCTCAGCAATCCTACGATACATCTCTAATAGTTGTTTACTTCCTCTCAAATACGGAGATCTCCTAAGAGAACTGCAGCGCAGGCATGCTCAATCGATCTGCACACTGATCGTTCTATTTCCGGTTTATTGACCAATAGAAGAGCTGGATTTAGAAAGCAGCCCTCCTCATTAACATACGAAGAGGAAGAAATGCAGCGAGAAAACAATACAGAAATAAATGCAGCTAACAATACAGCAATAAATAAATACAGCAATAAATATAGCAAACGGAAAAACAGCGAGAAAAAGGCAAAGCAAAATATCTATTGTTATTGACGGAAACTCATGTGTAAGGAGATATAAAAAAGAATATATATATTTATGCTTTTATTTCTCATGTGTAAGGAGATATAAAAAAGAATATATATATTTATGCTTTTATTTCTCATTAAAATATATATATCTACTTTGATTTATATATTTATTCTTTTATTTATTATTATTTAGGATATATATTTCTACTTTGATTTATATATTTATTGTTTTATGTCGGATATATATTTATTCTTTTATTTATTATTTTGACAGTTTTGGTCCTCCATACAATTCTGCCTATGTGGTACAGCTGTAACAAAAAGCCATTCTGTGGCAAGCCCTTTTAACATTAAATCGGATTCACAGCACTTACTTTCCAGATATCTGAAATTGAATTATGACTAGTCATAATAGCTATTTAAGATATCTTGAATTACATTTTGACTAGTCAAAATTCTTATTTGAGATATCTCGAATTACATTCTGACTAGTCAAAATGACGTCAGATTTACCATTGAGTTGAGGCTTCAATTTAAGATATCTTGAAATGAATTTTGACTAGTCATAAATACAATTCTAGATATCTCTAAGTTAATTTTGACTAGTCATAATTTACTTTCAAGATATCTTGAATTTAGTTCTGACTATCATAATTACAACTAAAGATATCTTAAATTACGTCATTATTTAAAGACCGTGTAAAGTGAAGTTAAATGTGTGTTTTGAGTTTGTCACACGGCATAAATATGTGTTATTAATCACCCATATAAATCTGACTGATTAAAAACATTGTTTTCCTTATAAAATTAAGTCTCAAAAATCATGAAAAAACATAATTGTGCCCTGGTCTGAAACGCTGGGGGCGTGTCAGCACGTGGGCGTGGTTTCAGCGCAGTACTGCCCTCATGTCCTGCCCCCTGAAGATGTTCGCGAAGGCTGGCAGCATAATAGGAGTTCTCCAGCCCTACTCATTTGAACCTCCAGATAAAAATATAGGAAACCAAAGAGGTCAGTGAAAAGCAATTGTCAGCAAAATATTCGTCAAACTTTTTATTTTCTTAGAATGTGAGCACACAATGTGAAATCACACAGATACATAACAGCAGCTGTGCGCGGGGGACGTGAGGTCCACTCTGTGTGTCAGTGGCTGTGCGCGGGGACGGTGTGTCCACTCTGTTTGTCAGTGGCTGTGCGCGGGGACGGTGTGTCCACTCTGTTTGTCAGTGGCTGTGCGCGGGGACGGTGTGTCCACTCTGTTTGTCAGTGGCTGTGCGCGGGGACGGTGTGTCCACTCTGTTTGTCAGTGGCTGTGCGCGGGGACGGTGTGTCCACTCTGTTTGTCAGTGGCTGTGCGCGGGGACGGTGTGTCCACTCTGTTTGTCAGTGGCTGTGCGCGGGGACGGTGTGTCCACTCTGTTTGTCAGTGGCTGTGCGCGGGGACGGTGTGTCCACTCTGTTTGTCAGTGGCTGTGCGCGGGGACGGTGTGTCCACTCTGTTTGTCAGTGGCTGTGCGCGGGGACGGTGTGTCCACTCTGTTTGTCAGTGGCTGTGCGCGGGGACGGTGTGTCCACTCTGTTTGTCAGTGGCTGTGCGCGGGGACGGTGTGTCCACTCTGTTTGTCAGTGGCTGTGCGCGGGGACGGTGTGTCCACTCTGTTTGTCAGTGGCTGTGCGCGGGGACGGTGTGTCCACTCTGTTTGTCAGTGGCTGTGCGCGGGGACGGTGTGTCCACTCTGTTTGTCAGTGGCTGTGCGCGGGGACGGTGTGTCCACTCTGTTTGTCAGTGGCTGTGCGCGGGGACGGTGTGTCCACTCTGTTTGTCAGTGGCTGTGCGCGGGGGACGGTGTGTCCACTCTGTGTGTCAGTGGCTGTGCGCGGGGACGGTGTGTCCACTCTGTTTGTCAGTGGCTGTGCGCGGGGGACGTGAGGTCCACTCTGTGTGTCAGCAGCAGAGATCAAGTAAATAAAATAAATTAAATAAAGTCACCAAGCGGGTGCACTGACCATTGCGACATCCAGGGAAGATGCAGGAACGAGGCATAATTGATTAGCTAGCTAACAATGAACAAAATATTCATGCTATTGCTATCTGATGCTATCTGCGATTCGCGAGTGAACGGCTCCACCGATGCGAAGAACGAATTTATACGGCTGGAGCTGCAGGGGGTGGGGCTTTAGACCGCGTGACGAAACGCGGTCACATTTAAACCACGCCTAAAAAATCCTGAAGCAGACATATCTTTAAACAAAGTTTGATCTATAACTCCAAAATTAATTGAGCTACAATTTTGAGACTTTTTACTCATTTACACCATTACAATTATGACATTTATATTGTTTATTGAAGAAAATATTGAAATTCACTTTACACGGTCTTTAAAGATATAAGAGCCAGAAAATACAGCTAGCCAATCAGTGCTTGCCCTCTCCAGAAACGCCCACTTTTGGTCTGCAGAGACATAGATATCTTATTGTCTATGTGCAGAGAACCCCTTCTCGTTTGAGAACGTCCTGTACTTGGGCTGCAGCGAGGTGTCCTTGGAACGCACAGGAGCGGTAAAAATACAATATAAAATTTTAAAAAAGTTTTAAAATCGATTTTGGGGCTTTTAGAATCTATTCTGAATCGCCAGGACTAAGAATCTTGATTCTTTAAAAAATTGATTTTTTGCTGCATCCCTAATAGACCTTTTACCAGTTGACGTCATCACGCAAAGCTCGCCTGAAACGAGCGTTCTGATTGGACGGCAAAAAGCCCTAACCGGATGCAGGGGCTCGGGAAGGGGCCGAGGAGCTTCGTAATGATAGCGAGTTGTAATTTAGAAGCTTGTTTTCTTAAAATAGTGAACAAACAACTGGTCAAAATGCCTGAACATTGTGCCGTGGATACGAGAGGAGGTGACTGTGTTCGCTGATGGAAAAATGGGGAAATCCTTCAGGCTTTTTGCTAATGTCCAGCATGGTGAGTCGTTGTGTTTCGTTGTCAACAACCTGTATTATCCAAGCGTCAGAAATAAATGTTTTAAATGTCTCACGCCAATACTTCTGATATTTAGACTGATTTGGTTACAGGTTTAACATCTTCTGTTAGCTTCTATAACTAGCGCCATGTCTTCATAAGAACCGTCAGTGTTAGCACACTATGTAAACAAAGACATGACGTTTGAGTCGGTCACACCATGTTTTAAATTTCTCACACCAATACTTCTGATATTTAGACTGATTTGGTTATTGTTACAGGTTTAACATCTTCTGTTAGCTGCTATAACTAGCACCATGTCTTGCTGTCAGTATACTGTAAGCACAGTATGTAAACAAAAACATGACGTTTGAGTCACACAAATGTTCACAGAGTCCTTATTTCTTATTTGATTTCTGTAAACTATGTCTTTTAATACAACCTGAGACAATTGGTGATGTTGTTATGTGAAAAATAATAACTATCCCAAGAGATACATTTATTAGCTTTCCTGGGAAAATTTAATTATCTTTGAGAACGTATTTACTTTTGCACTTTTGACACACTGTTTATACAGCTTACAATTTATTAGACGTAAAATGTGTGAAAATCTTAAATATATTAAAAACAATATATTTTACATGTGAATTCCATAATGACACACACAATATGGTTATATATTGTGTTTGTGTTTGCAGACAACGAGGTAGCTGCAACCCTGCTGGAAATACATTCTAAACCAACCTGCACCCAGTTGTACATGGAAGGAACCAGCCCAAAAACGAACGGCACCTGCTAACTGGATGAGCTGCAAGTTTTAAAGTGAGTTTACTCAGTGTTCCTGAAGAAATTTCATATTACACTTATAACACAAATACCCAGAAAGGTGACTTTCAGTCAAACTTCACCAACAACTGGAATAATACAATATCACTTCAAAAAAGGCGTTCAATACAAGATCAACTGGACTTTATTTGTAACAGAAAAAAAAAGAGGAACGCTTCACGAATTTGCGTGTCATCCTTGCGCATCCTTGACACGCAAATTCGTGAAGCGTTCCTCATTTTTTTCTGTTACAAATAAAGTCCAGTTGATCTTGTATTGAACGCCTTTTTTGATTTATCATGTCCTGGACGACTGAGAATCTTCACCAGCATACAATATCACTTATTTTGTCTTATTCCAGTCAAAAAACTATTCAACATTTTACAATTGTAGTTTATTTTATTGTGTTAATTATTGTTGTTTTCTAGTGGCACTAGATAAGAAATAAATGCAATGACATATGCACGGTTTTAAATGTTTTCTACAATTGTAAGATCTGGAATAGTTCTTGGACATTTTTTAAAAAACACTTCTACAAACAGATTTGCTAATATGTGTTAGATATAAACCACATTTTTCATGTTGGTGTCATTATAGGCATGACATCGGCATCCAGAAGTTTTCCAGGAGAACGCTGAACAGCCTGCATTTTGAACCCACGACATCCTGATGAGCCCATCACCGCTGGCTGGTCTTCACAAGGACATTTTGAGCGTGGAGCCATTGTTGCCTTTTGCAGGTTGTAGTAGTAAACTTTAAAAACCACTAACACTTATCTGTATGTTTCTTTAATTCCTTTATTTTGTCTAGAATTTAAAACTTCATGTTTTTTTCTTTTTAGATATGCTCAAAGCCCTGGCTGTGGTTTCTCGATCCAGACCCTCCGGCAGATGAAGTAGCTGACGGCCGCGGGCCCTGTCCAGTCTCCACGCCATCAGAGAGACCTGCCAGAAGTTCAAAACATCTTTAAATGTCTCACAAGCAGAATCACATTTAATTGAGGCAGATACACGCAAACAGTCATGCAGTGAACAATGGCTCACTGCTCACACATTATTTATATAAGTCACAAACAGAAACAACACATACCAGAAGATGTGTTTGTGTTAGTCATTTCACTTGTTAAAGGACAGAAAGTAACCTGCTAAAAAATTTTTTAATGATGCCTTCTCTGACAACTTGGAGACTTTAGAGAGTTTAATGTTTATGTTTTTTTATTTTTTTTGCTAAGTCATTGGATGAGCAGAGAGCTGGACTATAAACTAGAGAACAGATCTGACAACAGCAGAGTCACAAAGAGGATTTTCTTTTTGGCCTGGTTAGGTCACCATGATAAGAGAGACTGACCTGTTTTTGTTGTAAACGCTCTTTCTTTTATCTAGAGAGATTCAAAATCCGAAAATGTGACTAAAATAGCATTTGTATATTAACAGATTAAAAAATTTAACTAAACAAAAGTTCCACTTCACTAAAAGTCAAATTACAGCACAGTTTCTTTTTTTTTTTAAAGGTTGGTGTGTTCATTTCTAAATTTAATGTACTACAATCAATGTCTGTTTTGGGATGTGTGGACTATTTCATTAATCAATTACTGTAATAAACATGGATTTGAATACAGTATATAAATTTGGTCTAATTGGGGAGGGAATGACTGAGCCAGCTGAGGAGTGCTGTGAGTTTTCATTGGATTAGCGTGATGTCCTTCAAAAACTTCAAAAGGCCACAACACTCCTTGTACAATACATACCTCTTCCTCAGTGAACTTTGTGTCCTGGATGCAGAGAGGTGGCCAGGTTCAGACTAGCTTCCCTTTTTCCACCTCTGACTTGACATCAAACCCTTTGTCAGCAAGGAGTTGGTGGCCATTTGCTGCTGTAAAACAAAGTATTAATTCATATTTGACAATAAACAAAACAGTCTTGTGTACAGTTAAACTGTATGCTTATATACATTGATGACAGGATTGCTTTTTTTTTTTTTCTGGGACAGCATTTAACCGATGCTCCCAACAAAACTGTGCAAATAACTTACAGAAACAGAGAAATGGCTGAAATGTTTTTAAAGTCAGACCTCAAATAATGTTAATAAAACATGTTTGTCTTGTGGAAAACTATACTGTATATTTTTTCAACGAGTTCAAGAGTTCAAATGATAACAGGCTAACAGTGCAGTGGTATGTTCATTTTTATAGAGCTGCGTGTTTTCCAATTTAATCACCTGTTATTCCTTCAGGGAGTTGAAGGAGGAATGTCCTTGCATGTCGCAGGTTGACACTTCAACACAGGCAGTGGACTAAGGTACAGCCAGGTCTAGTAGAACTAGCTAGCTGCTAGCTTAGCAACTGTCCAGCATTCAGCTGCGGGAGGTTGTTCTCTGTTTTGTCTGTTTCCCATATCCAAGATGTAATGTAGGAATGTAATCCACGGAGTTTGGATTATTATGTCCATGCCAGTTAATAAATGCTGATTACACACGTTGCTGCTTTGTGTCGGGGTGAAGTCCTGCCGGCGAAGCGCTCATCTTCCTCCACATCTTCCTTCTTTTAGTCGCTTTACTCGACTTTCCTAGAGGGACTTGGTAAAACGAACAAGTCTCACCTTCTTTTTTTACTTGTTGAAGTTGCCTGGAACAATTATAAACACAATAAAAGTCTTATTTCTCCACCGCGACCGTTGCCAGTAATGACAACACTCCAGTTGCGTGCCCTAGCTTCCGGTTGAGTCTCGAAAAATGTGAGTGCGCATGCGCGATGACATCAACTGGTAAAAGGTCTATTGCTACACACTGAAACCTTTTTGTCCACAACTAGGTACACACAATACCACAGATTTATACAACGCACAATATCTATGACTGTATGAGGTAGGGCTGGGCGATATGGACAAAAATTCATATCTCGATATTGTTATGATATATCGCGATATACGATATATATCTCGATATAATTTTCTTTCCATAAAAGAATAACAAAAAATATATTTCTGAGTCAAAGCTTTGTCCCAGTTGTCACACAGCAACAAACAGCTGTAACTCTACAAAATAAATGTCTAAAAAATGAACTATTTACATACATTACTTTATTTTTTTAGACATTTATTTACACCTATTAAATAATAATCCTCTTCAGCTGAGGGCAGCTGTGGCTGAGAGGCTAGAGCAGTCTGGGAGTTCAATTCCACCAGCTGTCACATGCTGAAGTGTTCCTGGGCAGTGGGCAACACTGAACCCCTCATTGCCTCTGATGTGTGTCCCATCAGTGTATGAATGTGATAAAGTACTGATTATTCTTTGTACAGATCTAGTAGAGTGCTGTATGAATGGGTAAATGAGGACACAGATTGTGTTTTGAAGAGCTTTGAGTGTCTTGATAAGATAGAAAGGTGCTTTCACTTTAGTCAGTGTGTGCCTCTGTGGTACAATATGTTTGATATACTGTATCCGGTTTTATTGTGAAAGGGTCAGGGGGTTGTTTCCGGGTTCACGAAGAATAAAGACGTTCTCTACAAAGTGTCGCATTGAATCCTTGTGTAAAAACACGACAGCCTCCACTCAGAAACGTGAACAGAGAGGCAGAGACATTATTAAATCAGCAATTTATCATAGCGCCAAAGACACAGTCAGTCTCAGCTGTGGAAGAAGACGGCTAAAGCGTTAGCCATCTTGTTAGCCGCTAAGGACCGTTTCTTTAGCGATATATGATAAACTGCTGATTTATTAATGTCTCCACCTCTCTCTGCTCCTTCATAAAGCTCTGTGGGTGCGCGCACGGCTAAATGAGCTCGGACCCGTGGTTTGTTTTAAGGAAGCAGCAGCTGTAAAAACACTCGGTTCTGCCGTTTCACGGTGCACTCCGCTGTTTAAATGGTGAAAAACATTCGTAGTTCCGACCTTTCGTCTGGACTATTTTCAGCATTGTCTACAAAAACTAAATTTTTCTGCCCTCATCCGACAACTAGTTCAGAAATAACTTTTTTTCCTTCTCCTCAGTCCTCATATCTGCCGTGTTTGTTGTGCTGAAAGTCTCCGCCCACCTCCTGCAGCAGGTAGGAGGAGGTGCTGAGGGGCTGGGTGAGAAGGAGGGGGGCGAGTGGGAGAAAGGCAGCAGCGCAGGATTTTCAAGTCCATCTCGATATAAACAATATTGTCTCGTCTTGTATCTCTTTAGAAAAAATCTCGATATTTTAAAAATATCGATATATCGCCCAGCCCTAGGTATGAGGCATAGACATTATATATAGTAGAACAAGCATAGCCTGCTCCGGCGCAGGATTTAGGGCAGCCATCTTGGCGCTGTCACCTTTGTACTTTGCTGCATACAAACTAACAGAAAATGCCTCACCACTTCTTTGAAATAAGATCAATAATAGTGAGTGTAACATTTTTTCTGAATGCTCAGCTTAAAGAAGGCAACAAGGCTCCTTAGTTTCAACTGTTGCCTTTTTATTCTTGCTTTGTTATAACAGTTATGTGCAGTTCAGTCAGTACAAAATAATGTAACGACCCTGTGTTTGCATCTGCTTTGGGTCCAAGTGTTTCTGTGTATTTGTTCAGTAGTATACTGTGTTCTGTTGAGCTGTTGTGATTCTGTTGTCCCCCGCCCTCATGTGTTGGACTGGTCGTGGGGTGTAGGGGAGGGGAGGAGCAGGGAGGAGGAACCGGGGAACAGAGAGACGAAGAAGAAGAGTCCCGAGTGTGTGTTGTTGTTAGCAGGCAGCTAGCAGTGTGTTCGCTCGCGTGTGTACCGCATTTCATTTTGAGGCGTGAGCTACAGCCTCGGGTTAGGGTAGCAGCTCGTTCCTGTTTCTGAATAAACCCCGTTTGGCTGGACTCCGTCTGCTGTGTTGGCGTCATTACATTGGTGTCAGAAGTAAACCAACGCTACCGAGCTGAATGAGTACTACTGGCTCGTCGCCTCCACCCGCGATATCAGCGTCATGGACGGAGCGTTCTCCCGAGTGGAGTTTAAAGCGGAGGGAGAAGAGGAAGAGGAAGCCCGGAGAGAGGAGTTCACTAAAATAACTCAGGCGACGGCTGCTCAGCGCAGCTCTGCAGCGAGCATGGCTGCCGAAGCAGGACTTAGTACCGGCATGGGGGCGGGTCCGTCGACGCCATTTTCTCCAAGCGCGCCAAAAGACCCACATGGCGGCAGCCATGACAGTTACGCCAGCGTCGTCCAGGACGTCACTGTCCCGTTGAAGACGCCCAAGTACTCTGGTAGATCCAGCTGGGAGGCCTTCCATGCACAGTTTGAGCTTCTGGCTCATGCAGGGAGGTGGACAGCGGAGCATAAAGCCCTACAGCTGGCTCTCTGCCTGCAAGATGATGCACTGGACTGCCTGTTGCTGCTAGGCTCAGAGGACAGAAAAGACTATGATGCACTAGTTGGAGCTTTAAAGAGGCGGTTTGGACAATGTGTGCAACCAGACATTTTTAAAAATAAACTCAGCAACAGGAGCAGGTTGCCGGGTGAACCCCTGCGTGTTTTGGCTAATGACATTGAGAGCCTCACACGCAGAGCCTATTCACACATGCAGTCAGGGGTTCAGAATGAACTAGCAAAAGATCAGTTCATCAGAGCCCTGGCACCACCGGAGCTGCGTGTGCAGGTTCAGCTGATGCACCCCCGATCCCTGCAAGATGCATTGGACTTAGCAGTGGAGAGAGAGTGTTTGCTGGGAGTAGCAGTGGGAAACGAACTGAGAGGACAACCACCGGCATGCAGATCTGCGGAGGAGGCAGAGCTGAACCAGGAGAAACCTGCTTGGGTCTCGGAGCTGACAGAAATGGTCCGAGCAGTGGCGCTACATCGACACAGGACTCCCCCGCACCCCCGGTCGTTTGTTGGGGCTGTGGCCAACCGGGACACCTCCTGAGGCGGTGTCCTAAAACAATCAAGACGCAGGGAAACGACACGGGATCTGCGGGAGGGAGGAATCGCAGATCCCTACTGTAGCCTCCACACCTTCATCGCCAGCGGGCAGGGCCCAACAGCTCAGACAGGGGGCCCTAGCCAAGAATTCCTATGAAACTGACTCGGCCCCAGACCCAGCGACCAGGGTTGTGGTGGTCGGCCGCACGTGTGTTGGGGACTTTTGTTATGTCCCAGTCACTGTGGAAGGGATCCCATGCACGGCCCTGATTGACACGGGTTCCACGGTAACGCTAGTGAGGCCCGAGATGGTACCGGACTGGATTCGGATCCAACCCACCACAGTGCAGCTGCGTACAGTCACAGGGGACATGGTACCTATGAGGGGAAGGGGGACAATGACTGTTAATGTGGGTGGCCGACCTATCACCCACCCTGTGTGGGTGGCAGAGGTGCAGGACATGTGCATATTGGGGCTGGACTTTTTAAGGGCTGCGGGGTGCCAGTTGGATTTAGGTGTGGGGACATGGAGTTTTAAGGAGGGCCCTCTCATTCCACTGTTACCCACAGCTCCTGATCACGCTCTTATGGGTCCTGTGGCCTGCTACACGGAACCTCAGGTCGCAGCTGTCAAGCACATCTCCCCTCAGCCCAGCCAGATTGCTGCTACCATGGCCCCCGCACCTGCGAGTCCTATGCCCCCAGGGTGGGTGCCCCAGAAGAACCGAGACTATGTGTGGACTGAACAGTGCCAGGGAGCGTCTGGCCGTCTGTGGCAAACCCTGACTGAATCCCTAGTCCTCGCTCCTGCAGACCCCTCCCTCCCTTTCATCCTCAACATGGATGCGAGCGGCGTGGGGGCTGGAGGGGTCCGATCCCAGCAGGGGAAAGAGGGCGAGAGTGTGGTGGGGTATTTCAACAGGGGCTTTAACAAAGCTGAGAGGCGCTACGGTGTGACAAGGCGAGAGCCGCATCGGAACCACCGAGAATCAGGCCAGAGTGACTCGGTAACCTGCAGAGGGCTGCAGGTGGTCGGCACTGACAGTTGGAGGTACCAACAGGATCAGGACCCCGATATGGTAAATGGTAAATGGTAAATGGAGCTTATTTATATAGCGCTTTCCAGCCCCCTGTGAGGAGCCCCAAAGCGCTTTACAATACCAGCCATCTACCCATTCATTCAGACATTCATACACTGGTAGTGGTAGCCTGCCTTGCAAGGCGCCATCCAGACCTACCGGGAGCAACTCGGGGTTAAGTGTCTTGTCCAGGGACACAACGACACATGGTGGGCGGATGCGGGATTCGAACCTCCAACCTTCCGATCAGGGGTCGACTGCCATTACCACTACGCCACTGTGTTGCAGTAGGTGGAGAGACAACTGAAGCCACCGTGGGAGGAGGTTGCTAGGCTCTCGCGGGCAACTAAAGGGTTGTGGTCCAAGTTTGAGGCTCTGCATCTGGAAGACGGGGTGCTACAGAGGTCATGGAAGGACCCCTCCACGGGTGAGGAGCGGTGGCAGATTGTAGTCCCGAAAGGCCTGAAAGACGTAGTCCTGCAGGGCGTGCATGGCGCATCTGGGTCTGGACATTTTGGCGTTACAAAGACTCTCCGCCGCCTCCTACAGGGGTTTTACTGGGGCCAGTGCATGAGGGATGTGGAGGATTTCTGCCGCCATTGTGACTTCTGTACAGCACGGAGGGGGCCGACAGGTCGGTCTCACGCCCGCCTACAACAGTTTGTTTTAGGAGCCCCGATGGAGCAAGTGGCCGTGGACATCATGGGCCCCCTACCACGCTCAGACAGGTTAGAGACAGCCCATGCAATTGCCGCGGGGCGACAGGAGCAGGTGGGCATGGGCCAAAAACGGAACTATGATGTAAGAGCGAAGGGCCGACACTTAACTCCAGGGGAGCTGGTCTGGGTGCACAGCCCTCGTAGGAAGAGGGGACGGTGCCCGAAACTGGACAACCAGTGGGTGGGTCCCTGCAGTGTTTGTTACATATCCTGAGGAAGCTGCCAATGCTGACACCTTTGGTTCTTGTGTGTGTTGACTGCAGTCGTGCTTTTGTGTGGTTGATTGGTCTGATTGTGATCGGGCTTGTGAGTGTTCAGCCAGGAAGGCCTGGGAGCCACGCCTATATGTACTTCAGGCAGGCTGTGCTTGGATGCGGTGTGTTGTGAGCTCAGAGGTGGTTGCTTTTTGCTGAGCTGTGTGAGTACTGTATGGTACTGTGTGGGGGTGTTCTCCGCCCACCCTGTCTTGAAGTCTGATCTTCTGTTTAGAAGGTTCTTGGTGAGTAATTTCTAGCTCATGTTTGGTCTTGACTGCTAGATGCACTTAAAGAGTGGCTACTAGCTCATGTTTGGTCTTGACTGCTAGTTGCATTTGTGTCAGCTCATTTGTTTGTGGAGTTTGACTGTGCTTGATGCACTTAGGAATGTTTGCTCATCTTTTGACTTTTGTTGTGCTTAGTGCACTGGGTAGCTGAAGGCTGCTTTGATGACTTTAGGATCCTGCTAATGATAATTGATATCAGGGATGTTGACCTGTGTGGTTTAAGTTTAAGTTGGTTTAACCAGGAGCTGTTTAGAGCTGTTTAGAGCTGTTTGGAGCTGTTTGGAGCTGTTTGGAGCTTTTTGGAGTATTTTGGAGCTTGGAGCTGTTTGGAGCTTTTTGTTTGTTTGTCTAACGACAGAGTGAGATCAGTAGTCCAGTTATATCGTTTTTCTTTTACCCCTAGGGTTCCCTTTTGGTCAGGTAGTCCGTCTCCAGACAGGCTGCGACGGCCCTGTTTATGGGTTGGGCTGATGCTGGGGACGTTATATTATTTTTGGCTGTCTCACTCTTGTCCACCATTAATTTGAACTTTGTCTATTTTTGCTTTTTTCCTGACCCTGTGCCAGAAGACGGTGCACTCCGCACCTGGAGGGAGGAGTCGGGCTGTTTTTCAATAAAGCTTTTTAATTTACCTTCTGCCTCCTTGTGTCTTGTGTCCCGTTTATGTGTTCGGCCTGAGCCAGCCGTAACAACATCACCCTGAAATGATCATTTCTATTCTTCAAGTGTTTTACACATCATTTGTAGACAAGTTTGATTGAGTCATTTCATAAGAAGCTGTGGGCAGCAGTGGTCAGTGCATGTTTACCTCCCAGCTTTTCTGTGTGGACTTTACATGATCTCTCTTTGCACACATGGCTTTTGTATTTGTGCACAAATTCAGCTCACAAAGATTTTGTGCTTGTAAATCACTTTAGTAACTTTGTAAAATAAATGAAACTGGTTGTGAAAAAAAAAAAAAGTCCAGATTGTTGCTGATGTTCTGGAAACTAACCGTGAAACTGGTTGTGATGGGAGTTCTGGTTCTGTCTGTCAGTCAGAGTTTTAGAGGAGGCTCCTGGTTTTTCCACTGGAGATTTGATCCTGGATGTTTCTAACTGTCAGTCTGAGACAGCTGAGAGTTTCTGTTACCATGGAGACGGTAATGATCTCCAGCTGCAGCTGATGTTCATCATTTCATCTAAAATCCATGTGATGGATCATGTGAACATGAGAAGAATAAAAAGCAGAGCTGAAGGCTCAGTTTGGTTCTGGTTCCTGCTGGATTCTGTCATCACGACACAATCAGCATCCTTTAAAACTCACATGATTTGACTTTTATTCTCTTTGTTCAACAAGAGTTTGAAACAAGTTACAGACAGAAAGCAGCAACTTAGTCTCAGAGAAATGAAATAAAAATCAACTCAAAGTCGTTCAACAGAAAACAATTATCTTTAATATCATCCAGCCTCGACTGGACTCTGAGAGAAACTCACTGGTTGTTGGAGGAAACTCTTTGTTTGAAATCAAGAGGAAGAAACTTTGACCAGTTGCTCTTAAAGGACACACAGCTGGGTCCAGGTCCAGGATCAAATTCAGGTTTGGGTGTCCGATTGATTCTGATATTAAAAATAATTGAATTAGGCTCACATGTATCAAATGAAATAAACATTTTTCAATCACTGATATGGACTTACTGTAATTTAGCTGCTTGTTTCTTGAAAAGAGGGTGATTCTGTAACAAACAGTTCAAGCTCAGTTTAATTCTTTCTATTGTTTAGTTTTACAAAATCCACCTGTTAATTAAAAAACATTAGCTTTCATAGTTTAAGCAATTTTATAATGGCCATTCTCAGATGGGATATTTGTTACACAAAAACCCTTAAAACACAATTAACATTTAGCAACAAAAGAAAAAACAAACTATAATAAATTCCCTGATGCATGCTCAATAATCCAGGTAGAAAAATCTAAAAAAGCTAAGTCTGGTCCTCAGGACGTTCAAAAAAAATTATTATTTTTTGTTGCTTTGTTTCATTTTTTGAACGTCCAGAGGACCAGACTTAGCTTTTTAAACTATAATAAAAATAACAACCTAAGAA
Organism: Garcialebias charrua; assembly: GCA_038048925.1. NCBI lineage: Eukaryota > Metazoa > Chordata > Actinopteri > Cyprinodontiformes > Rivulidae > Garcialebias > Garcialebias charrua. The sequence continues at coordinate 21,476 of JBBPBX010044623.1, forward strand.
TACTTTAACCTAAAAACCTAACTCTAACCTAAAAACAACAACCTAAGAATATTTTTTGACACCAAAGATCAAACATTTGTTTAGTTTAAGTTTAAGTTTATTTCATTTTACAAAATGTGATACAACAAATGACAAGCAAATGAAAAGAATAAAAAATATATAAGGTGTAAAATGAAAAGGTAGCAGATGAAGAAAATATCTTATTAAATCTGCTCCTATCTATCTAATACAAACTAATTGCTCTCTAATAACAAAATAAGTAAATGACTCATTTAACCTACAATATATGGATTACTCAGTTACTCTTAGTAAGAGTGAGTGCTGAGCTCTGACATGGAGAAGAGTGGTGGACAGTTGGAGATGTGACCTCTGACCTTTGCTCTGGCTCTCCCCACACAGAGTGGTTTTAGAGGGAGGGACTCCCTCCTCTCTGTCCTCACACTGATCCATGCTGCTGGATTCACATCAGCTCACACACACTTTCTAGCTTCACCTGCAGAGGAAACACACATCATTCATGTGAACATCAACTCTGATCCTCCTTTCCATGATGTGTGCTGTAAAAAGATCAGCTGCTCCTCCTCTGGTTGGCTCTTTGTTTCTTCTCAGCTTCAGCTGAATGCAGTCAGACAGCAGAGTGAGGCAGAGGAAGCTGCATCAGCTGCTGCACTTCTACTATCAGTCCACTAGATGGAGTCATGGAGCTGCAGGCCAGCACACACACATTTCATTCACTGACACACACTGAGTGAGTGAGTGGAAGCTTCAGTGTGTTCACATTCACTCAGTTGAACATTGAAGCTTCATTTGAGCTGATAGAAGCTGCAGCAGAGGATCATCAGTGTTCAGAGCATCACACTCATTCCTCCTGTTCTGTTTCACACTTTACAACAGCAACTACAAACACAGACACGTGTTACATCTCAGCTGCTGGGAGGACGCCATGAAAGCACAGAAAACATTCAAATCATTCTTCTTCACTCAAAGTCTCACTGAAGGCACACTTCACAGCATTTCAAAATAAAAGTCCCTGATTTTTCCCTGAGTGAATCCTGAAATTCCAGGAGATCTTTCAGTCACAAGACGCTCAGAGCTGAGCTGCTCAGGTGGAGGCAAAGATTTATTGTAGCAGTGAGAGATCTGATGCTTCAACGCTCTGAGTCATGAAAGAGGAACAAACTGGTGAACTGGAGGAGCAGAACATGGACTCACTGGTACCAGAACACTAGCATTAATACTAGGGATGCACCGATCCACATTTCTCACTTCCGATCCGATACCAATACTTAAGAACTGGGTATCTACCGATACCAATACTGTTGGAGTCCTGCCTCCCCCTCCAGCACCTCAAGCAGCAGCAACCTCAAGCAGCAGCTAATCAGCTGATTAGCTACACCTGCACCTGCCTCCTAGACCTTCACCTCCTGCTCTATTTAAACCACAACCAGACGTTCAGCCTACGCTCGAACATTGATTACCTTGGGTAATATTGTCACAGCCTCTGACTCCTAGTTTTGACTCGTCTGCACTAACCTGTTTTGCCTTTGCCCGTTTGTTCAGCTCCTGTTCAGTCCTGCCTGTTCACCCGTCTCCAAGGCTGCGTCTGGTTGCCAACCCTGCACACCAAACCCATAACTAAGGACTTCATTCTGGACATCTTCACCACTCTTCAACTTCATCTGTACTCACCCACTGGACCCACAGTCTCTCCGGACCTCGCCCTCCGTAAACCATTACTCCGACGCCACCTGCAAACAAATTCTACAGTAAGGACAAATACTTCAATCAGCACAATTGTCATAAAGAATCATTGGACCTCAGAATATTCACCGCCTCCCCTCTTCTCTCCACAGCCCATTCCAGTTCCTGCACTGTAAATAAAAGATCACTTTTGTACTCGCTTGTCCTCGTGTTCTTTGGTCTGCCATTTGGGGTCATATTCAGCAAACACCATGTTAAATACTTTTCCGATCCGATACTGTTCAGGTATGTGAATCTGTATAATGAAATTTTTGTGCTGAGACTATAAAGTTGTGTATTTTGGAATGTTTTCTATACTATATGTAACACGGGCTATGAAGGCCCGGATTGTGACTCAGAGGATGTGACTCTAAAGCCAACTGGTAGACTGTAAATAGTCTAGAGCTTCCCTATTACAAATACGCAGGTACGCCTGGCTTCAAATGACAAAAACAGAAGTGTTGTATACAATATATATTTTATTAATTCCTTTCAATATTAAAACAGCCTTTATTAGATGCATTTATGCTATGGTGGTTCTACCAGGCCAGTTGTAAAGGGCTAGCACAACTCCAAATCACTTAACACCAAAGGATGTTACATGCCAGTAACATGAGAGCATGTACAGTTTAAAACAAGGCACAGAGTTGGGAGCACAATATAGCAACTGTAGCAATCTGCCGTACAGGAATGACAGTTAGTAAGGTGCTTGCACATGATAAACAATATTAGAAAATACAAGCATGTACCTTAATCAGTCACAACCCCAACAACAAGCACATTCAATTAGTTGCAGTGGCAATCTGCCACCCACTGGCACATGTCCTAAAGAAACAAACAAATACAAATAACTTTTAACAGAACTCCACAACAATATGTGGAGCAGCATTGACAGCACCCAACCAGCCATAAGTGACTAATGAAAAAAAACATTTACCTTAGCTTGTGCTTCAGGGCTTTGCACAACTCCATGAACACTGCAGCAGCACTCACTACAGCCACATGCAGCAAGAGACTAAACAGCCAACACCCTGGAGAAGAATGTTTGGCTTACACACCTGGTGCTTAGTAACACTAATGAGCTAAACCACACTGAAGGTGGAGGAACAGGACACGGTGTGTTCAGGGAGCCAAACCAGAGTGGGAATTTACAGCCACTCTTCCAATGAACTAAAACCACCCGGTTACATCCTACCCCCCCTTTATGGATCGGTGGCCCACCGATAAATCAAAACCGCAACCAGGGTCAAAAAGTGGCGGTAACCAGGCTGCTGGCACCCGGGTCCACAGAAACAGTAGCCCTACAGTCGTCACTCCTAACCGGTCGTGGGAGGTGATGGGGGTTGGAGTGTTTGCCAGCGGTTTTACGGCTGGACTTCCTGGGGCCGATGATACTGCTTTGGGGAGCTTGTACAGCCGGTGGCGCCTCATATGGCATATGAACTGGAGGCCTTTCCGGTGGTTCTGGCTTCACAGACGGGTTACTAACAGCCTCTCGGACCACCAGCCAAGATCCAGACTCCACATCATCCTCGTCACTAGTCTCATCAGGCAGACACTGCAACCAAGCATCAGGGCAGGCATCTGTAGGTGGTAGAGCAGGTTTTATAGCAGTACGATGCACTTGTCTCACAAGATGAAGCTTATCAACTGGAGCAATTGAATATACCACACCACCTGTACTGGGCCCTTTCACGACTTGGTACACTGTGGACCCCCATGCATCTTGAATTTTTCTGCGACCTGGGCCCACATCACGCAAATACACTCTTTGTCCCACTTCAAGTGGCTTGCACTGAACCTTTTCATCATGCCTCACTTTCCTCCTCTGGGCTGCCAGCTCCACTCTGCCCCTGGCAGCATCCATGGCCACATTCAGACGCCTCCTGTGCTCTGCCACCCAGTCACACACACTGGGTGCTGTGGGCGCCGGAAGATGACCAAGAAGGAAATCCACTGGCAAGTGAGGTTCTTGTCCAAACATGAGGAAGTGGGGTGATTCACCAGTCGACTGATGGGCAGTGGTGTTATAGTGGAAGACAAGCTGTGGGAGGTGTTCTGGCCAATTTCGTTTTTCTTCTGGAGGAAGGGAACGAAGCAGGTTAAACATAGTTCGATTAAAGCGTTCACACTGTCCATTTCCTTGTGGGTGGTAAGGTGTGGTACGACTTTTCTGAACTCCATACAGCTCACATAACTGTTGCACCAAGAGACTCTCAAAGTTCCTCCCCTGGTCTGAGTGGATGCGAGCCGGTACTCCAAAACGGTAAAACCACTCACGAACCAGGATCTTCGCTACCGTAGCTGCTTTTTGATCACGAGTGGGGATGGCTTGGGTGAACTTTGAAAACACATCTGTCATCACCATCACGAGCTCCCTTCCATCACGGGCGGTTTCCAACAGTGTAAAATCAATGGCCAGCAGCTGATTTGGTCTTGAAGCAAGGAGGTGACCCATAGGAGCACGAGCTCTTGGTTGGGTGTTTTTAGCAAGGGTACACCTCTCACACTGCTGGCACCAGTCCTTTACATCTTTGTCCATCCCTGGCCAGAAACACCTCTGCTTCACGACATCAGTTGTCCTCTCTATCCCTTGGTGGCCATGATGTTGATGAAGCTCCTGTAACACCTCTGATCTTAAGCTCTCTGGGAGAAGTAACTGGAGAACCTCTTCTCCACCATCTGGTCTCCAGCTGCGCCGATACAGGAGGTCCTCCTTCTGGACAATTCGACCCCACTGTTTTACAAGTCCCCGGGCCTCTGGACCCAGACGCTCCTTCTCAGCACAGCTTGGCGCTCTCTGCTGCTGCCAAAACTCCAGAAACGCTGAGATGGCAGGGTCAGCCCTTTGGAGTACCCCCAGATCTTCCTCGCTGCGGGATGGCAGAGCTGTTATGACCAACTGGACAGGGTCTTCCTGCATCCCCACAAACCGCTCACCAATTGCCTCTGGAATGACTGTTCCTGGGAGGAGGTACTCCAATTGCGTTCTGTCCCCACTAGTCTGTTGCCTTGAGAGGGCATCCGCATTCTTGTTCACACGGCCTGGGCGATATCGGACTGTATACTCAAATGCTGAGAGTTCAGCGATCCACCGATGCTCCGTGGCGCCCAGTTTGGCTGTGTCCAAATAACTCAAGGGGTTATTGTCTGTCCATACTATACATCGGTGGCCCCACAGGTACTCTTTGAACTTCTCAGTCATGGCCCACTTCATGGCTAACATTTCAAGCTTCATGGAGCTATAATGTTTCTCAGCAGCATGTAAGCTGCGACTGGCATATGCAACTGGTTTCACTTTGCCACCTTGCTCTTGAGACAATACGGCTCCTAGCCCACTGTGGCTGGCGTCGACCTCTAAAATGAAAGGCAGAGAGAAATCAGCAAAAGCAAGTGTGGGGGCACTTACAAGCTTGGCCTTGAGCTCCTGGAAGCTCCTTTCACAGTCCTCCGACCAAACGTCTTCCAACAGTTGCCTTCGTCCTCTGCACACCTTCGACCCAGCAAGTTCTGCAACAAGACGATGAAGGGGGCCAGCTAGTTTAGAAAAATCTTCTACGAACCTCCTGTAATAATTGGCAAACCCCAGGAACGACCGCAACTCTGAGATGTTGGTGGGGTGAGGCCAGTTTAACACTGCCGCAACCTTTCCTGGGTCCGTGGCCACGCCCTCCTCAGAGATGAGATGTCCCAGATATTTCACCTGCTTTTTGAAGAAGTCACACTTTTCTAACTTGACTTTCAATCCTTCTTGTTTTAGGCGACTTAGAACCCTTTCCAGCGTGCATTGCATAGTCCAAATGGCATACGGTTGAACTCGAACAGGCCAAACGGGGTGCAGAAAGCTGTTTTTGGCTTATCGATCTCTGCAACTGGAACCTGGTTATATCCAGAAGCAAGGTCCATTGTCGTAAACCAGCAGGCGCCCGAGAGGGAGTCTAGTGTCTCTTCTATTCGAGGCAGTGGAAAAGCATCCTTCCTGGTCTTTTTATTAAGTTGTCTGTAGTCTACACAAAGGCGAAGACTACCGTCCTTCTTTCTGACTAGGACAATTGGGGACGCATAAGGGCTACTGCTCTCTCGAATTACCCGGGTTGCCAGCAGCTGGTTAATGTGAGACTTAACTGCCTCATATTCAGATGGAGGGATGCGCCGATA
>JBBPBX010044624.1:10113-27372 GCA_038048925.1 Garcialebias charrua
TTTGTCTAATGACTTTGCACTTTGGTGTGGACTTGTTCCTGTTGAAAGTGCTTTATAAATAAAATGGTATGGTAATGAAATAATGAAATACCTGCGTGTGTTTCCTCTTCGCTGCCAGCTTCTTGCGGCGCTCCTTCTTGTTCGTCTGTTTGGACCAGGCCTTGTTCTTCATGAAGCTCCTCTTAGGGAGCTCTTCCTGCTCCTTCTCCTTCAGCTCCGCCAGCTTCTTCTTCCTCTGCCTCTCTCTGTTCTTGTCCTTGTAGCGGATGCTGTCCGTGTCCACCTCCGTCTGCGTGAAGTCGGGAAACGATTTACCTCGAAGCTCTGGCATCTTGGGCAGGCGGAGGAGAGCGAAGCCTCGGGCCAGAGCGGCGAAGTCCAGATCTGGACAGGATCAAACAACGGGATCATTTCTGGACCGGATCAAACAACATGATCATTTCTGGACCGGATCAAACAACGTGATCATTTCTGGACCGGATCAAACAACGTGATCATTTCTGGACCGGATCAAACAACGTCATCATTTCTGGACCGGATCAAACAACGTCATCATTTCTGGACCGGATCAAACAACGTGATCATTTCTGGACCGGATCAAACAACGTGATCATTTCTGGACCGGATCAAACAACGTGATCATTTCTGGACCGGATCAAACAACGTGATCATTTCTGGACCGGATCAAACAACGTCATCATTTCTGGACCGGATCAAACAACGTCATCATTTCTGGACCGGATCAAACAACGTCATCATTTCTGGACCGGATCAAACAACGTGATCATTTCTGGACCGGATCAAACAACGTGATCATTTCTGGACCGGATCAAACAACGTCATCATTTCTGGACCGGATCAAACAACGTGATCATTTCTGGACCGGATCAAACAACGTCATCATTTCTGGACCGGATCAAACAACGTCATCATTTCTGGACCGGATCAAACAACGTCATCATTTCTGGACCGGATCAAACAACGTCATCATTTCTGGACCGGATCAAACAACGTCATCATTTCTGGACCGGATCAAACAACGTCATCATTTCTGGACCGGATCAAACAACGTCATCATTTCTGGACCGGATCAAACAACGTCATCATTTCTGGACCGGATCAAACAACGTGATCATTTCTGGACCGGATCAAACAACGTGATCATTTCTGGACCGGATCAAACAACGTCATCATTTCTGGACCGGATCAAACAACGTCATCATTTCTGGACCGGATCAAACAACGTCATCATTTCTGGACCGGATCAAACAACGTCATCATTTCTGGACCGGATCAAACAACGTCATCATTTCTGGACCGGATCAAACAACGTGATCATTTCTGGACCGGATCAAACAACGTGATCATTTCTGGACCGGATCAAACAACGTGATCATTTCTGGACCGGATCAAACAACGTGATCATTTCTGGACCGGATCAAACAACGTATCATTTCTGGACCGGATCAAACAACATCATCATTTCTGGACCGGATCAAACAACGTCATCATTTCTGGACCGGATCAAACAACGTGATCATTTCTGGACCGGATCAAACAACGTCATCATTTCTGGACCGGATCAAACAACGTGATCATTTCTGGACCGGATCAAACAACATCATCATTTCTGGACCGGATCAAACAACGTCATCATTTCTGGACCGGATCAAACAACGTCATCATTTCTGGACCGGATCAAACAACGTGATCATTTCTGGACCGGATCAAACAACGTCATCATTTCTGGACCGGATCAAACAACGTCATCATTTCTGGACCGGATCAAACAACGTCATCATTTCTGGACCGGATCAAACAACGTGATCATTTCTGGACCGGATCAAACAACGTCATCATTTCTGGACCGGATCAAACAACGTGATCATTTCTGGACCGGATCAAACAACGTGATCATTTCTGGACCGGATCAAACAACGTCATCATTTCTGGACCGGATCAAACAACGTCATCATTTCTGGACCGGATCAAACAACGTCATCATTTCTGGACCGGATCAAACAACGTGATCATTTCTGGACCGGATCAAACAACGTCATCATTTCTGGACCGGATCAAACAACGTGATCATTTCTGGACCGGATCAAACAACATCATCATTTCTGGACCGGATCAAACAACGTCATCATTTCTGGACCGGATCAAACAACGTGATCATTTCTGGACCGGATCAAACAACGTGATCATTTCTGGACCGGATCAAACAACGTGATCATTTCTGGACCGGATCAAACAACGTGATCATTTCTGGACCGGATCAAACAACGTCATCATTTCTGGACCGGATCAAACAACGTCATCATTTCTGGACCGGATCAAACAACGTCATCATTTCTGGACCGGATCAAACAACGTGATCATTTCTGGACCGGATCAAACAACGTCATCATTTCTGGACCGGATCAAACAACGTGATCATTTCTGGACCGGATCAAACAACGTCATCATTTCTGGACCGGATCAAACAACGTCATCATTTCTGGACCGGATCAAACAACGTGATCATTTCTGGACCGGATCAAACAACGTCATCATTTCTGGACCGGATCAAACAACGTCATCATTTCTGGACCGGATCAAACAACGTCATCATTTCTGGACCGGATCAAACAACGTGATCATTTCTGGACCGGATCAAACAACGTCATCATTTCTGGACCGGATCAAACAACGTCATCATTTCTGGACCGGATCAAACAACGTCATCATTTCTGGACTGGATCAAACAACTAGGGCTGAACGATTTTGGAAAATAATCTAATTGCGATTTTTTTTCTATAAATTGCGATTGCGATTTAAAATGCAATTATTTTTACTGGTTCTGTATTAATTCATATCACTAACGACACAACTGTTTTTTTTTTTAAATCAGATAATTAATGCGCTTTTTCACGCAGAAGCTTGCAAAACAGACCCGGTCACATGACCAGCTCGCGCTTTGTTTATCTCCCGCAGTCTCGGTGTCTCAGCGTCTAAGCTCAGATACACGTTTAAATGAGCTAACTTACCTGAATTTATAACTTTTATGACTTCAGTCGAGCCTGAAGCAACAGTGTTGGAACGCACGGTCTCCTCCTCCCTGCTCTCTCTCTGTTTTGCTTCGCTCAGAGCTGCGCGCGCCAGACCGGTGTGATGCAGAGAAGCGTGACCAGTCAAATCGCAGCCCGTGCGATTAGTGAATCGCGTTTTAACATATCGCGAGATAATCGCAAATGCGATTAATCGTGCAGCCTTACAAACAACGTGATCATTTCTGGACCGGATCAAACAACGTGATCATTTCTGGACCGGATCAAACAACGTGATCATTTCTGGACCGGGTCAAACAACGTGATCATTTCTGGACCGGATCAAACAACGTGATCATTTCTGGACCGGATCAAACAACGTGATCATTTCTGGACCGGATCAAACAACGTCATCATTTCTGGACCGGATCAAACAACGTCATCATTTCTGGACCGGATCAAACAACGTGATCATTTCTGGACCGGATCAAACAACGTCATCATTTCTGGACTGGATCAAACAACGTGATCATTTCTGGACCGGATCAAACAACGTCATCATTTCTGGACCGGATCAAACAACGTCATCATTTCTGGACTGGATCAAACAACGTGATTGATGGAGATGTTCAATATTTATCATCTAAAACTAATTACTCTGACCCAATAATTATAACCCAGCTCACTTATATCAAATATTCTCTGTTCCCTTTTAACACTTATATTTGATAGTACAAACATGTTGTTTGCTTTTCTCTGATACAGAAAAGACAGTCTTCTAGCCTTGACAATGTCTGGATAAGATGTTCTTGTAGGATCAGAAACACGACTTGTTTGTTTTATCTGTAAGACGTCAGAGCTTGTCAAACTCCACCTGCTTCTTGTTTAAATAGCTTGTCATGTCCAGTACAATTTGGAATTGTGCAGGACAATGTATTTGAGACCAAACTAAGTTTCAAAAGACATTAAAAAGCCTTCCCCTTTGCAAAGTTGTTTGTCTGATTTAACACTGTTCTCTTGTTTATCTTTGTGTGGTTTTTATTAAGGTAACAGGGGTTTAAAATCCCCATCATAATGGTGCCGAAACCCTTTCTCCCCACACCTGCTCCTGATGACCTCTGAACGGAGCGCAGCTGCGAGGCACGGTAAATATGACAGAAAGTCCAGTGATTGGGTTTGTCTCTGGCCAGCTTCCTCTGTCCATGGTGCGATCAGGGTCTGGTTGGCGGAGATTCCCAGACATCCACGCAGGTCAGCAAGAAATGTGAGTGTTAAATAGTGTTTGTTGATATGTCGTTTTTAAAACAATTTGAGTACAGAAACAGGAACTACCGTAGTTCACCCTGGCCGATGACTTGAAATTTTAAGTGAGGTGCCTGTTTTTCAAGAACTAGTCGAATTTTTGCGCATTTCGTTAGTTGGCAGGACCAATCTTTTTCTATACAGGTGGTCCCCGACTTACGAGCAGGTTCCGTTCCTGCGAGGTGCTCGTAAGATGAAAATTCATATGTGAGAACGCGGAGCACGTGTTCTCGTACGTCCGGAACCTCATATGTTGGAGCTCGTGAGACTGGGAACACCTGTACTTAAGCGAGGGCGATCAAAGGAAAATAAAATAAAAAGACAAAAAATAAGCCGAGACCAGAAATGTGAGGCTGACCGCCAGACCTACATTGGACTTAGCGTGTCCGGCCAGGCAAGATGAGAAATTAAGACAAGAACGTTTATATTTATATATATGGCGCGTCATTGTTTTTTGTTTAGTCCTTTTTATGTGTAATGTTTGTGTTTCTGGAGCCCTGCACCTCTGGTTTTTTCTTTTCTTCCTCCCATTTTCCTCAGTGTGTGCATGTGTAGCTCGGCTCCTGTCTGTTATCTGTTTTCTGTAGGCCTTCACCCCCCCCCACCCGAGCTGGGCCTGCAGCCTGTTTTCTGTTCTCTGAGAGTGAATGTGCAGGTACAGTACCTTGTTTTTTGTGTCTGAGAAGTTGCTATTTTGGAGGTGTAACTGCATCTAAAAAGTTTTTCCAGTTTGATATTATTTGCTCACATATATTAATAAATACTGTACACAAAAGGTTGTCTGTGTAACAATATAGGAGTTATTAGTCAGTTTACTGACTTACCTATAGTTTAGACGTGCAGGTATGAGCAGACTTTTATCTGCACAAACTTGCCACCAAGTTCACGGGGTCTCAACTTTTTCAGAATAAATCAACAAATCTAACGATGTGATTAGCCAGTAATGTAATTTCACGCTTAGACTTCAATTTATGTTGGTCTACCAAAAAAATAGACCTTTTATTGAAACTATCACAAGAATTACATTAAACATTTGTATCGATATTAGCTCTGATTTAATAACTACGTTGACAAGAATTCAAATTAAAACAAACAGACAATTAAAACTTAACTGTTGGCACATTACTTGACAGATTAATAGCTTATGAAAAATAAGAAATAGGAGGAAGGAGTTCTGGAGCTAAGTTAAGCTAAAGTTGTTTACTTTGAACCAGACTAGGTGACACCGTTTCCCCCACACGAGCAGATTGCTGGGCTCCCGCACGTTCAAACACACCACGGCTCTTTACCTGTTGGAGGTTCGTCTCTTGGAGACAAGAGTGGAGAAGTTTGTGGACACACACGTGGATGGGTTTGTCCAGTGGCCGTCCAGTTGGACTTCAGCGTGAGTGTGCTGATTCACGATACGAGGAACTCGCCTCCCTCGGCAGGAAACAACGGTCGAGCGCACAGACTGACTTTCAAAATAAAACTTTAGAAAACAAATTCTTCCAGAAAGGAGAGTGAATGGATCAAAGTAAGGCTTTACTATGATCCCCGCTGAGACGTGGGTCGTTGACACCTGACCGGGACGTCTCAAGCTTTCAGAGAGGAGAGACGCAGGTTGACCGTTCGTTCTCCTCCAAACTCTAACTTCCAAATAGGAAGTGCCCATTATATGGGGGAGGTGGGGTCTCCCCACCTCCTCAACGGCTACAGGCTGGTTAACAAAATAAAAGATGGAAGTATGATCCCATAGGCAGAAAGTCTCTTGACGGACAACAGGAAAACTGTTTACATAAACAGCCAGGTGGCCTGCTTGCAAGCACAGAAAATGTTATGGCTAACTTCATAGACAAAACAGAGAAGGCTGCAAGAGAACAGCTCTTACCCTGACTTCTGCCTTAGCGACAGAGTCTTGCTTGCTTTGCAGAAATAAAACCAGTAGAAGGCCAAAGCTCATGAAAGTAACAGATCATCATTAAAAATGACAAAAATATACTGTAGATCAATTCTGAATTAACACACATTAAAGAGAAAGTTCAATCTGATTAATTAGTGTCCATTAATTCATAATAATTGTTAAAATATATAAGTGTCAATCTGTCTCCTTGAGAGCTTCAAGAAGGTGTAACACTTAGAGTTTCAGAGAGATGTGGAGAGGTGTACTTGAAGGTCAAGACAGAGGCCTATATCACTACAGTCCCCCTTTTTGGAAGTCATCGCCTGTCCTTGGGGATGAGTTCCAACACGAAAGGATACCACCGAATGTCTCTGACCTCTATGTAATCCAGCAAGTGGAAAAAAAAGTCAAAAAAAAGTTCAAAATTATACTCCCATAATGTTTTTGGAAATTCCATACTGTTCGTAGGTAATCCCATTGCGGCAAGCTTTTAATCCTTTGGAAAACATAGTCTGTTAACCCATGGAGAACTGAGTCTGTGATCCCTTGGAAACAAAGTCTTATAATCCACAACGGTAAATCCACAACGATGGGGGTTATTGATTTCATCAGCAAGAATGGTTTTTAATCAGCATGTAGAGGGGATCCCTCGATTGAAGCAGAGGAGGCGGGCCTTGGATGAAGGTTGAAGACCAACGTTGGATCAGCAGGTCCCCACATCGAAGGTTGCAGGCTGGATGGCTTCCAGTCGGTGCCACCCTGGTTCAATGTGTCATGCAATTATGTGGTTTTAGGTGGGCTTATGATTGGGATTCTACATTAAGCCTTACCTATATGCACCTGGTATGTAAGCTATCATGGATTAGATCAGCTACAATTACCAATTAAGGGGTGGATCAATGCTGTAAAAATCAGAAATAGGGATCTATACCTATAGAAATGTGGAGGGCTTCTGTAACGAAGGCCTCTTCATTCAAACTATTCCTCCATTCATTATTTAGTTTGGTTAAACTAAAATAAAAAATGAAACTAGTTTGGTCTAAATGTCTGTCGTCTTTTAGACGAACGACGCAAGATTTGGTAATCCCTAAAAATTTTGAAGTCTATGGCGAGACTCATCAAAATGAATAGATCTAGAATAGAAACGATCGAATCGGTTCTACCTAAATGATTGGGAGATCAGTGTAGATTATAGTACCTTAAGTAGTATTAATCTACTATGACTCATCAAAGATTGAGATCTTTAACAAAATGAACAGCATGTTGGCATAGTTAAAATCCATTTAAGTCTTCAACTTATCAACAATCAAAACCTCTTTTGGCTGGGAGTGTTCAGAAAACAATAACAACTTCAATAACAACAAAAGTAGCAATCAAGCAACTAAAAACAACGTTTCACTACGTCAAACTCACTCTGGTCGTCAGATTCCAACGTCACACACAAGAAAAACAGTTCTTAGCTTTATAACCGATGTCAATTAAATCCTGCAGATTTAAACGGTTGTTAAGGTTAGTTTTTGTTGTGGGTTTTATGCTTAGCGTTTCTAAGTTCTAGTTGGAACGGTTTCTTTTCGCAACTAGAATAGTTTAAACTGTTTAGTTTATTTACTATCCTGTGCTTGGACGACCTTCTTTTCCCATGAAGTCTGTGAGTTTGCGAGATCTTTGTCGTTTGTGGGGTTATTGAAATCTTTGTCCTTGACATGGGCATGGCCTAACATCACCCCCCTGTGGTCATGAGGGACCACGCACACAGGTGTGGACGTCCGTCCATGGGCACGAGTTAGGATGCCATTGTTTAGTTTAAGCTGTTCGCGCAGTTTATGGGGAACCTTGTACAGGAACCTTATAGGTTTCGGCCAACGTACCTCTGTACGTTTACCTCTTTCTGCGTAATGCAGGTGTGTCACAACAGTCGGCGCCATCGCAGGCGTGTCTCTGTCGTTGTGATGTATGTCTTCCCACTTCATGAATGAAGAGGTGCTCTTTGAGTCTGTAAGAACTATGTCATTGCTGAGTAGTTCTAGATTCAAATGCTCTTGAACCAAGGTTTCATAGAAAACTTGGATGATAACTGAATTACCTGTCCCAGAGGACAGCACAGCGTTCTCGGTGTGAGATCCATGGACCTCTACACCGTCCTCTACCTGTGGTAGGAAGTGTGAGTCTGCCCCCCTTTTGTTTGAGGAGGGGTCCTCAAAATCAGTAACAATGAAGTCCAAGTGACTGTCAGCGTGTTGTAGACTGTCACTACGTGGGCTCAGATGTCCTTGAACCAAGACTTCACTGAAAGCTTGGCTGTATGCCGAATTACCTGTCCCACAGGACAGTACAGCGTCATCGGTGTGGGACTCTTGGATCTCCACACCCTCTTCCACCTGTGGTAGGAAGTGGTCAGGGAGTGCTGAAGGTGTCAGCTTGCAGAGGAGGTCCTCGTGATGGGCCAGAGCCTGGTCCAATTGTTGAGTCTCCTCTGTCTCACCTGTATATGAAGGTTCACTTACCGGGTCTGTGGTCTCAGTTGGGGAAGCCCTTTTTACCTCAGCGGTACCTGCTGTTAGACAGTCAGTGTCCTGACCTTGGGGAGGCACCTCGATTGGCAGAGGACTGCTCACTGTGGCCCACATTGTCTGACTGCCATAATCTATAATCGCTTCAAAGCGACTTATGAAATCTTGGCCGACCAGAAATGGGCAGGAGTTCACTGTAGACACATGTACCGGATGGTAAATTGTCGTCTCGCCAATCTGCATGTGAACCATGGCAATAGCTGTCATGGTTGTTCCCACTTCCGAGAGTCCTCGCAACTCTATAGCACATTCTGTCTGGGGTATCACTCTGCCAACACTGTTAGCGGCGGTCCGTAGCCTCTCAAACAGCTCGGCCGACATGATAGTCACGTCTGAGCCGCTATCCAGGAGTGCTTCTCGCGAGAACACCCCTTCCAGTCTGAGTGGCAGGTAAGCTTTCTTAGCGTGCCCCATTCTCATAAATTTACACAGAAACCTTCTAGGTTTAAGCACACGCCTCTGAGTACGTGTAACTCCGTCTGTGTAATCATCGTCGCTGTCAGCATCATGATGGCAGTCTGCCACATGACCTTCAGGATGCGGATTTTCAGCAATTTGTTTGCCGTCAGTATTTATGTCAGTGTTGACGTTGTTGTTGCCAACTGTGTGCACTGAGTTGTTGCAAAAGGCAGTGTTGCGCGTCGCTTCGTCAGGTGGAACAAAGTTGTTTGTGGTATCATCAAGGACAACGTTATACGTTGTCTCAGCTTGGTCAACCACTGTAACATTCAAATCATTTGACAAACAACTCACAACCTCAGTCACGATCTCGCGCGGAGGCGCCGTTTCCATAATCTGGAGCATGTGTGACTCATTGCATGTCTCAAACTGTGCAGTTCGAGGGGCAGGGGCAGGAGGGCCGCCTCTCGTGGGTACATGTCGGGACAGACCACTTTTCAAAGGGTCACGGTTCCCAGACATCAACATCTCTCGAAGTTCACCCACTGTGAGATCCATGAGAGAACTCTTTTGGTCCGATCCGGACCATCTGGGTTCATCTGGAGGGCGAACACCTACCTTGTGTGGTTCTCTGCTCCTCTCAAGGTTTTCAACCTGAGGGGCAGGGGGTTCAGAACTCCTACAGCTCGTAGCACCATGCTGATGTATGTTATTATGAAAAACCTGTGACCTCTCGCACTTTGAAGGAGAGGGAACCTCTACTACTTCCTGCGAGTGGGATGTGACCTTTTGACCTGTACAAACCTCTGATGGTATCCTAGGTTGTATTTCGGCCTCAAAAACTGACGCAGCATATTGTCTTATCACTTCCATGGAATCTTTTTTGCAATCAACCTTGAAATGAACACATTTCATTTGAAAAGGCATAAGATTCATAATGAAAAGACGTTTAAACTCCATATTTTCCTCTAATCCAGGAATAGTTTTTCCCCCGGAGTAGACCGAGATTAGCCTGTCGTAGAATGACAGGGGATTTTCCCACTTATCCTGACGGACGTTCCTAGCAGCTAAGTAATTAGCATACGATGAGGCAGATTCCCCCAAAATGCGGGGAGCACGGGCAGGAATCCCAAGGCCCCCATCCATCCATCTAGGATAGATAGGAGAGGAGCCCCCCTCAGGTGGTTCACCTGTTTGAACGTCCATCTGTGTACTGATGTTCTGTGAAAAATCAAATAAAGTGGGTCTCATATCGCAGCTTGCAAATATGCAAAGTGTATGAGCTGCTCAGAAAACATCCAAGATGTTAAATGAAATAAGTCAGTGATGTTTAGTAATTTGTCGACCTGTGACAATGTCAAACAAAAACGGCTGTCGTTGTGAGATTTTTGTGAAAATCAAAACAAAAGAAGCCTCATGTGTGATATTTTAAACTTGCAGTTTAAAATAAAAATAAAAACAGACAGTTTGTTTTGCACAGAATCAATGATAAAAGTGTCAAATTTTATCAACAACAGACATGTCTGTATTAAATCTGTGTAACTGTTCTGCCATCAACATTTGATTATATGTGAAAATCAAATTAAAGTGTGCTGTGAGTACAATATTCTCAAAATGTTTCCCGTTTAAAACAGGAACAGTTACCATGTACACATTACAGGAAGACTGCGTCTTCTAATGTAACCAGCAGGGGTCACAGCGCTGGAAGTGAGTTTATCACAGCGACTGTAATTTCTCTATCTGACCGCTATAGAGGCGCTGTTATCACCAGTGAGCGCAGCCGTAGCTTTCAGCCCACACAGACATCCAACATAGATGAAAAGCATCAATCAGACAGATCTAAAGCGTAACGTGATAAGCTCTAAAACCCAGGCTCACAAAACGAAATCATGTGAGCAAAATCGGTTGACTGTGAAACCCTTTAAACTGCGTTTAAAAGAAATAAGGTCGGTCCTCATAAAACCGGCAAAATCGGTGTCACGTGACCTGGTCACATGGCGATCGGCAGTTTTTCAGAGCAACCGGCTCTGTCCACCCACTAAAATCTCAAAAACACCGCGATTAAACAGTCTTTTTAATGACAGTAATGGACAAACAAGCACGGAAACTCGTCTGAGATAAGCTGTGAAGTGAAAGTTGACGAGGAGCGGGCTTCACCCACTGCGCATGCGTCAACACTCACAGCGAAATCGACCAATCACAGCGAAGACAGAACTGTAGTTCTAAAACCCAAGTGTTCATGGGAAATTGTGTCTTCCAAACCCAACGCCGCCCACAGGCGACGTGCCGTTCGAGCGGTGCGTTCACGGACCTGCGGTCTTTTGAACTCTAGCGAGGAACGGACTTTTTAACGTTCTAAAACAGTCATAAATACCGCAAAACACCGCGGTTAAGCCAGTCTTCGACGATATTACGTGCATAGAACTCAAACAACACAAATAAACTGTTAGAAATGTGTACAAAAATGAATCTGACAACCAGAGTCTACAGAAAACCAACGTTCTTGAACGCGACACACAATGGACCAATCACAGCGTTCTAAGCAGCCATCTTGTCGGTACCGTTTAGCTTATAGCCCGACCCAAAGTACTGGACTCTCTTCCACAAAATAAACGTATTTCTTACACCGCAGAAAATACTGTCAATGAGCTCAAACACAACCACGCTAGCTCTCACGCCCCCAGGGGAGGCAGCACTCTAACTGAGTACAACAAACGGACTTTACGTCGAACGGAACCAGAACACAGTCCGGTCCAAACTAGCGGAGAGGGTTTTCCCGTACCTCGGCAAACACGTTGTAACAGAAAAAGGCACTTAATGGAGCAGCATATATGTGAAACAGACCTTCAACAATAAACCGCAGATGTAATAGAATGAAACAGGATCGTGACTCGGCGGTCACAACAATGAAAGATGCATGCAGCCTCGTGACACGTAATGAAACGTCTCACAAGCACAGACAAAACATTTATCACGCACCCGCTCCAAGCATACGTTCAAATGTGAATGAACAAATAATTCTAACGGGAAAATAATCCAGACAATGCCACTTTTAGCAACTCCCGGACACTCACCAGCCAAAACTATTCTTACAAGCCCAAAACCAGGATGTAAACTAATGCCAACAAACACCGTAACAACAAGCTACACAAAACAACTTAATAAACGTTCCAGGAACTCGTACGAGCCACCAATTGTAATAGATTAATAATAGTAATAAATGTAGAGTAAGGTATTTAAACACTTACTGATTTACTATTATTGTAGATGCGCAGTTTAGCAGACTTTAATCTTGCACAAACTGCCACCAAAGAGCGAGTTCTTCCTTTTTCCGATACTAAGTTGTTTTTACTGTGATTAGACAAGAAATGTAATTTCACGCTTAGACTTCAATTTATATTGGTCTACCAAAAATATAGACCTTTTATTGAAACTATCACAAAAATTACATTAAACATTTGTATCGATATTAGCTCTGATTTAATAACTACGTTGACAAGAATTCAAATTAAAACAAACAGACAATTAAAACTTAACTGTTGGCACAAAACTTGACAGATTAATAGCTTATGAAAAATAAGAAATAGGAGGAAGAGTTCTGGAGTTAAGTTAAGCTAAAGTTGTTTACTTTGAACCAACCAGGGTGGCAAGCTTTCCCATACGGATCAGGCTGAGCCTCCAACACGTGCAGCATACAAGCAAAGCCTCTTTACCTGGTGACGAGACGTCTTGCGAGGTGAGGACTGAGAAGTTTGTGGACACTAACGGACTGTGTGGTCCAGTGAGCGTCCAGATGACTTCGAGCGTGTATGACTGGGTCAGACGAGCGGGAGCACGCTTTCACCGGCAGAAACAGACTCCAATCGCACTGGTTGAACTTTCAAAATAAAACTTTAGAAAACAAATTCTTCCAGAAATGAGTGTTGAGGCACAGCAAGGCTTTGCCGTGACTCTCAGCTGAGACGTGGGTCGAGTTGGCACGATGACCGGGCCGTCTATCAGCTTTTCAGAGAGGAGAGCAGGTTGACCGTTCGTTCTCCTCCAAAACTCTAAAGGCAACTCCGTGAGTGCTGAGAACTGAGTCCCAGCACGGAGACAAAACAAAAGGCAGGTGTGAAAACAGAGCACTCTCTGTTTAGGCACAGATGAATTGTTTTTAGAACGGACGGGAGACCGAAGATTAAGTTATGTCTAGAACTTCTCCTTCGAAACAAAAACAGTTCAAACAAATACGAAGAATTGTTCATTCAACTTTAGACACATTCTGCATAGAGCAGACAGTTTAAAGCACAGATCATTCTGAGATGTTCTCTTAACTTTGTCATATTTAAAATATACCAGCTTAGTAAAATCATCATTGAAATGACAAAAATACTGTTTGATCAATTCTGAATTAACACACATTAAAGAGAAAGTTCAATCTGATTAATTAGTGTCCATTAATTCATAATAATTGTTAAAATATATAAGTGTCCATCTGTCTCCTTGAGGTTCAAGCAAGTGTAACACTGAGTGATTCAGAGAGGTGTAGTTGAAGGTCAAGACAGAAATATCAGAGGCTAGGTGTATCACTACACGTGCTAAATCATCTTATGTAACACTTTTTGAGTGTCTACCAAAGGCAATGACCTATGGTGGGGCATTACATAATAAAAGCCCAACATTAGGGACGAGGAACACACTAAGAAGGCAGGGAAACAACTCCTGTGAATGAGCACTTTTCTAAATATGGTCCTGAAAACCTTGAAAAATGTTCTGTCTAATAGGTATTAACAATTAATACCTTATCATCTGAGACATCAGTCAAAGTGCACGAAGGATGGATAAAGAGGCAAAAGTGTTCAGCTAAGCTAATGGCTAGCAAAACCAGTGACAGTTTTTAACAGTTTTTCATATGTTTTTAAAACAATGTACCGGTACACGTGTGAAAGAATGCTACATTAGCATCAAATTCAATGACTGCTGTCCTGCAGGTGTTTATTAGCTAATAAAATGTTGTTTCAGCTTTCTTACAGCCAAAATGGTGTAGGTATTAAAATGTATCAGTGGTTGTATACAAAAAATAAGGGGGTTTATTTTTCTTCAAGTTACTTCTGGACCAGTAGGTAGAGGTTTTCACCTGATCCGAGCGCCTGCTGAGGAGTCGTACAGTCAATTGTGTTTCGACAGAGAAAACTAGAACTCTAGCTCTTAGTTTAAAACAGTTTACCAGAGTTTTCTTGTCAGCATCCCAGTTCAAGTTTGTCAAGAAAGTCAAAGACTCTACTTCCTAAGAAGTTTGGTACAAACTAACACCAGCATCCCCACCATGTTTTATAGGTGCACCACTGAGAGCCTGCTGACAGGCTGCATCACAGGGTGGTACTGGAACTGCACCAGTCAGAAAGCTCTACAGAAGGTGGTGCAAACAGCAGAGGACGTCACTGGTAGCAGTCTCCACACCATCCAGGAAATAATAATAATAATAAATTCAATTTATAACGCACTTTTCATTAATGAAAATCTCAAAGTGCTACAAAGTGCAACAGAATTAAATGTCAATAAAACAAGTAATAAAACAAGTAAAATCAATAACAGTATCAACTAAGATCAAAGATAGAATCATCAAATCTACCACAACCAATGTCTGCGTAGAGCACGCAGCATCATTAAGGACCACACCCACCCAGCACAAGGACTCTTCCATCTACAGTACTATCCTCAGGCAGACGATACAGGAGTCTGTCATCACATACAAAAAGACTCAAAGACAGTTATTACCCACAAACTGTCCGATTACTGAACTCTTGATAATAACACTGAACAAATGGCAATAACATTACACCAAGTCACATCTGTGACAACTAATATGTGTATTGCTGCTGCACTATGTGGCTGTGTCATGTATACATCTACCTTACAATTCAATTCAGTTTATTTCTATAGCAACAAGTCACAACAGAAGTCATCTCAGGGCACTGAACAGAAACATTCATATATAAAAATAATAATTTAACATTAAGTTTTTGAATATATATCTTTTTCACTTTTTGGTACTTTGTTTTGTACCCTTACTGCATGCTTCAGTATATGTTTTAAAAAAATTATTTAGCAAGTCAAATCGTTTCTTCTCACCCTGAACATTTCATTGTACAGTACTATTGACCTTGTGTGAACCTGCACATGACAAATAAACAACAAAACATCCCACATCTTTTTGAACGTGAAGAGATCCTCCCCTACAGGCGCTGACACAATGAGCCAAAACGATGTGTCCGAAACATCAGTGTCCTCCCCGGTCTTTTTGTTGTGTAATACACCATCTGGACATCGGGACACGGTTTATGGGTTTTGGCCAATCCAAAATGCTGACTCAGAGAAATGACTTTGACTCACTCTTCAGCATTTAGCAAATAGGTGCACACAAAACTGGATGTCAAATCACATAAAACACCAACATTAAGATGTTTGCTAAGATGTTCTTCACATCAGTTGAAAGAACTGAATGAACTATCTAACATTTGATCACTTCCACTCTATGTATCAGAAGAAAACCGTTTCCCTTGTCCAGACGAGTTAGTGTACATGTCTATCTGACAGGAAGACGTGCTTCTTTGGTTTGCCCTCGTTTTAATCTGCATGCTGTTTTGCTATTCACTAGTTTGTGTACCGGTACTACCACCCTGTACTAGCACCCCCTCTATGTTGGAAAGGTAGGTCCATTTGT
The DNA here is from genome assembly GCA_038048925.1 of Garcialebias charrua. NCBI lineage: Eukaryota > Metazoa > Chordata > Actinopteri > Cyprinodontiformes > Rivulidae > Garcialebias > Garcialebias charrua. The sequence continues at coordinate 26,002 of JBBPBX010044624.1, forward strand.
GCAGGCTAACAGCATACATCTAATTGCACAGTTGATGGTGAAGTGTGTTTCAGTGCCATTTGTTTGACCAGGCACAAGGAGACACAGCAGAGGTTTATAAATCCCCACAGATGGTCACAGGGGAGGGTGCAGGCTTATTCCTGCTGAAATCTACCACCATCTCTTGTTTTGGTCACGTTTAGCTGCAGGTGGTTCTCTTACACCACAAACCAGTTGATCAGTTCTCTGGACTTATCCTCCTGGACACACCCAGCTGAGCGGGGACATCAGAGATTGTCTGCAGATTACATGGTTGTGTGCAGAACTGAAACCCAGCTGTGAAGGTAGTGAAAAGGAAAGGAGAGAGCACTGTTTCCTGTGGAGTGTCACTGTGGCTGAACAGACATACAGCTCTTTGTGGTCTTCCTGTGTCAGGGTCGGGGTGTGGTTGACATCCTGTCCAACAGCTGTAAGTGATCACAGGAGTTGCTCTTCAGGCTGGACGGTGTAGAAGGAGCTGGAGACGTCAAAGAAAATGATGTGGAGGTGGTGCTGGATCTGTCTATATTACATGTGTTCTCAACTTGCATTTAGTGTGGCTTGTCCATGTACGGTAATTGTCCCCCTTAACTTCCTCAAAGCTGGGGTACTTCCAAACACTGGCTTTAATGCTGAACTGGACCTGTCACAATAACAAATTTAGCTGGGTGAATAATTGTCTCAGAAATCATTGCGATAAACGATAATATTGTTTGAAATTTGACAATAATTATTAATTGTCAAATTTATGAAGAAATGATGGTTAATTGTATGTGTAATACCTTTTTGACCACTGGATGGCAGTATATAACAGGCACGGATTTAACTGTGAATTTTGGAGCTTTGATAAGACAGAGGTTTTTTCCCCGAGGTCGGCCTGTTAGCTTCCTCTCAGCTTTGCTGCTTTAAACGATCCAAGAACACGATTTTGGACAGTTAAAATGGATTTGTGCCATCAGCTCCACACGTGTGGGCTGCAGTTGCTCTGTGCTGAGCTCAGTGGTTGTGTCAGGAAGGGCATCCAGCGTAAAACAAATGCCACATCTTCATGTGTGTTTTCTTGTTGTGGCAATCCCCTGAAGAGGAGAGCAGCTGAAAGAAAAAAGAAATAAAATATAGACTCATTTTAAAAGCATACAACTACAAAAAAAATAATAATTATGTTATCTGTATCTGAAAAATCATTAATAAACTCACTTTAAGTTGCCAGAGTGTCACAAACCTCTCTGGGTTCTCAGCTGAGGAAAAACACAAAAGTTACACATTCTACTGTATTTAACACACAAGTTACCAAGTTCAGTTTGACAATATGTTGGCATCTGCTGTTCATAAGTACAAACTTGCACACTGTGG
>JBBPBX010044625.1:0-19295 GCA_038048925.1 Garcialebias charrua
CAAATTGTTTCCTATCTTTCAAATAGCTAGATACCCACTGTAATGCTGGTCCTCTAATACCATATTTGTTCAGTTTTTCAAGGAGAATGGTGTGATCAATAGTATCGAATGCTTTTTTTAAATCAACAAAAATACTGACACAGTATTGTTTTTGATCGACAGCAGTAGTTATTTGTTCCATTAATTCCATGAGAGCCATTGATGTAGAGTTTTTAGCTCTGAACCCATATTGACTGTTGCTTAGAATATTTTGTTTGTCTATAAATTGATCTAGTCTGTTCACAAATAGTTTTTCAAGAATTTTAGAAAACTGTGGTAACAAGGATATAGGTCTATAATTGTTGAACACACATTTATCACCATTTTTAAAAAGAGGAACTACCTTAGCTACTTTCATATTATCTGGAAATATTCCTGTTGAAAATGATAAGTTACATATATATGTAAACGGCTCAATAACATGGCTCATTATATCCTTTACAAACATCATATCCATGTCCACCCAGTCCTTTGATCTCTTGTCTGTAAGATTTTTTACTACTTTCATTATTTCCTCTTCGTTAGTTCCATTTAGAAAAATACTGCTTGTACAGCCTGTAATTGTGTGGCTCACATTATTATTTACTTTTGGTATTTTAGCTGCAAGGCTTGATCCAACATTCACAAAATACTGATTAAATCCATTGACAATTTCATTTTCATCATAAACTTCATCTTTTTCTTTTACAAAATATTTTGAAATACTAGTTTTTGCTTTATGATTCTTCATAACACTATTCATTACTCGCCATGTTGCTTTCATATCACCATATCTGTACGTACTCAAGCTTGGGGACAGGCAATGTTGTTCCCAAGCTTTTGTTATCATCAATGGAACTGCTATGGAGCATCTATTTCTTGTGGGTGCTGCTGTTGATGGCTTTTTAAAGTTTTTTGTGTGTTTTTGATGTAAACTAAACAAAGTCATGTGCCCAGTTTGGGATTTTCTTCACATTGTTATCTATGGAATCCCTGGACATGAATCAAATCTAATAAAATTAATGAGGGCCCAGTTAGCTGCAATGGAAGGGTGAATGTTCCTCATAAAGAATCATTAAATGTTCTGACCTACAGTTTTTCCTGTTATCATTTTATTAAAGTACTGATATAGTCACTTGTTAAATGGCTGCAATTTTTTTGCGTGTTTGCTGTAAAACCGTTTACATTAAATTATTTATTGTGTATTAATGGAGCTGTAATCAAAGAATGAACTGAAGGGAGCTGTTTTAATGAATTGTATACTTTCTTGACTTGTCTGCCTTGAAACTTTCATATATGAATTCTGTTGCCATATACAGTATATAGCATTTGGAAATAAAAGTACTTTTGAGGTAATATGATTGTTTTTAATCCAGTTTGTATATGGTGGATTTTAAAGTTAAAAAAAAAAAAAAAAATCATTTTTTTAAGCAAAATTTGGTAGTAAAATAACCCTTGTGTTAGGTTTCAACTCAATTTTGGGTAACTTTAACTTTAAACAATGGTCAATTTAACCCAATCATTGGGTAGTTGCCCTAATCCAGCTTGCTTAGTCAAACCATCAACCCAACCCTGTTGAGTTAAAACAATCCAGAGTTGGCTCGGTCCAAATTTGACCCAGCACTGGGTTACATTTTGGGTTGTCAACCCAGCAGTTTTTAGAGTGTAGTATTTCTATTATACATTGGCAGATCTTACAAATGTGCCAGATAATCTTAGCTGGACTTACTGCTTGTTTTGATAACCTTACTCACCATTTCCAATTTCAAATTGTGGTAAAATTATCTAGTGCTTTCCTTTTCATGTTTATTGTAATATATTGTCACTGGTTTTCCTATGAAATAGCAAATTACATCATTTAAAGCCATTGTCTTGCCAATGTTTAATGTTCTGCCTTACTTTACCTTTAACAGCTGCTACTTTTTGTATCCTTATGTTCATCTTTCGTCCAAAATACTTCAGTCTGAGTTGCTGCATTCAGCTCAGATGTGAACGTGATGGTCCTCCTTGATCATGTGAGCAGCTGGTTTCGGCTGTCATCAGCCAACTGGTTGATCCACTGTGAGAGGGTGCTATTTATAAGACTGAGCTGAATACAGCAACTCAGACTGAGGAAGTCTTTCGGATGAAAGACGAAACGTTTCTACATTTTTTTTTTTGCTTTATTTTTTGAATGTCCAGAGGACCAGACTTAGCTTTTTTAGATTTTTCTACCTGGATTATTGAGCATGCATCAGAGAATTTTAAACAATAATTATCCATGAACCAATTATGTAACTTATTACAATTCACAAATATATGGTACTTATAATTTTCACCGTTTATATATATTTTTTCAAAAGTTCACTCTTAATCAATTTCTTAAATATAAACACAGACTTAGCCTTTTTGACATTATTATCCAAACCATTCCACATACCTACCGTATGCACTGTATTAAAGTAGACCTACTCCTAAAACTTGTTCTATAACGTGGTTTAACAAAAATGTCAGTTCCCTTATAGTTATAACTGCTTTCCCTCTTTATAAAATGTTTTTGAATATTCGGAGGTAGTGTTTGATTCTCCGAACTTACGAACGCGCTCCGAATGCTAGTACGTGCTGTGTTTATAGATGAATGTGTGGTGTAATGGGTTAGCTAACCGTTTGTAAATAAAGTTCTGTGCATGTTTATGGACCAGTATGTATGCTTGTTCAGTATTTGTCATGTTCAGAGAAAAGTTTCAGGAGTGATTTGTGACAAAAAGGTGTCAGCAAAGATCAAAGGAAAAGTTTACAAGACAGTGGTGAGACCAGCTATGTTGTATGGTCTGGAGACAGTGTCATTGACAAAAAGACAGGAGAAAGAACTGGAAGTAGCAGAAATGAAGATGCTGAGGTTCTCCTTAGGAGTGACAAGGATGGATAAGATCAGGAATGAGATCATCAGAGGTACAGCACATGTTGAACAACTGGGAGATAAAGATAGAGAGGACACACTGAGATGGTTTGGACATGTCCAGAGGAGGGACAGTGGGTATATTGGTAGAAGGATGTTAGAAATGCAGATGCCAGGAAAAAGACACAGAGGAAGGCCAAAGAGGAGATATATGGATGCAGTTAGAGAGGACATGAAGGTAGTTGGAGTGAGGACAGAGGATGCAGAGGACAGAGTGAGGTGGAGGAGGATGACTCGCTGTGGCGACCCCTGAAAAGGGAAAAGCCGAAAGAAGAAGAAGATGTACGCTTGTTCAGTCTCATGTCGATAAACGGGTGTGCGGCGCAGCGTACAAACGCCACGTGATCTGAGTTCCGACTTACATCAAAAAATCCGGACTTACGAACGCCACGTGTACCGATTTCCGACTTACGTCAAAATCGGAATACGAACAGTGCGTAGAAACGTAACTCGTACGTAACTCGAGGACTCCATTATATTCCACCAGATCATAGAACTTCAATAGTTTCATTTTAGAAAACAATATATTAGATGGATGACAGTAATGCACTCTTGTTATGATTCTTATAGCTCTTTTCTGTAAGATAATAATAGGCTTTGTTATAGTTCTGCACGCTGTTCCCCAAACATCAACACAGTAATTCAAATGTGGTACAATTATTGCATTACACAGCAAATACAAGGCTTTATCGTTCAATAAGTCTTTCACTCTGTATAATACAGCCGTGGATTTAGATATTTTTGTTTTAACAGAATTATGTGCTGCTTCCAAGACAGTTCATCATCAATAATTATTCCCAAAAACTTCGTTTCATTCACTACATATTTCAACACCATTAATTATGGACCTCACATCCGCTTTCGACACCATCGACCATGAGATCCTCATTGCTAGGTTGGAGCAGTGGGTGGGCATCTCAGGATCAGCCCTAAACTGGTTCAGATCCTACCTCTCTGACAGGTCTTTTTGTGTGTCCATCAATGATTTTACTTCTGCAGTGGCGGCTCTTAAATGGGGGGTTCCGCAGGGGTCCATCCTGGGTCCTCTCTTGTTCTCCTTATACCTGCTGCCACTCGGTGCTATTTTCCGGAAACACAATATACCTTTCCACTTCTACGCTGATGACTGTCAAATCTACTTCCCCCTAAGACAAAATGGTACAGGCTCTATTCAACCTCTGCTCGACTGCCTGGCTGACATCAGGGACTGGATGGCTTTAAATTTCTTAAGCTTCAATGATAAGAAGTCTGAAGCCATATTGTTCCTTCCCAATGACACAACCTCAAACCACTGCATTGACCTGTCTGCTCTACCCCTGTCCGAAAAACAAAAAGTCAAAAATCTGGGAGTGATAATGGATCCTTCCATGAAACTCAACAGTCATGTAAACATGATCGTCAAATCCTGTTTTTTCCAGCTGAGGCGTCTGTCTAAGCTGAAGCCCATATTATCCAAAAAGCACCTGGAGACAGTGATTCACGCATTCATTACATCTAGGCTTGATTACTGCAATTCACTTCTGTTTGGCGTCAGTCAAGCCACCATTGCACGATTACAACTGGTTCAGAACGCAGCTGCCCGATTTTTAACCAGCACACGCAAAAGAGAGCACATTACACCAGTCTTGGCCTCCCTTCACTGGCTACCGGTTCATCTTCGAATCCAATTCAAAATTCTCATGTATGTCTACAAATCGCTGAACAGTCTCGCCCCCGCCTATCTCTCGGATCTGATACACCCATATGTCCCTCCACGTGCTTTGAGGTCAGAGGATCAGGTACTCTTAATAGTTCCAGAAACTCGCCTTAAGCGCAGGGGTGACAGGGCGTTCTCTGTAGCAGGCCCAAGACTCTGGAACGAGTTACCGCTGCTCATCAAACAGGCCCCCTCCCTCTCGGTTTTCAAATCCCGGTTAAAAACTCACTACTACTCCATTGCTTTCAATGCCAGCTGATTTGTATTGGATCGTTTGATTTATGATCTGCAATGTTTTTATGTTTTTCGTGTTGTACTTCATTGTCTGTGTTGCCTGTTGCGTGTTTGTTTGTCCAGCACTTTGGTGTGGACTTGTTCCTGTTTAAAGTGCTTTATAAATAAAATGGTATGGTATGGTAATTATGAAAGGAACAGCAGAAGATGTCTTTTCATTACTAAAAATCATATAGTTTGTTTTATCTGTGTTCAATGATAGCTTATTTAAATCAAACCAAGTTTGTATCTTGACAAACTCCTTATTAATTAACTCTAACAATTTTTCCAAGTCATAACTCGAATAAAAAAAAGTGGTGTCATCAGCAAAAAGGACACAATTGAGAATACCAGACACATCCATCAGATCATTGATACATAAAATAAACAACTTCAGTCCCAATACAGAGCCCTGTGGCACTCCACATGAAACACTACAGAGTCCAGATCTTAAATAATCTATTTGTACAAATTGTTTTCTGTCATGCAAATAGCTACGTATCCACTGCAAAGCAGGTCCTCTGATACCATATTTATCCAATTTTCCAAGTAGAATAGTATGGTCAATTGTATCAAACGCCTTTTTTAGATCAACAAACACACTAACACAATATGGTTTTTGATCCACTGCTGCAGTTACATATTCCGTCAACTCCATAAGAACTATGGAAGTTGATTTATTTGATCTGAACCCATATTGACTGTTACTTAAAATGTTATGTTTATCTAGAAAAAGGTCAAATCTAAATACAAATAAGTTTTCTAAAATGTTTGAGAATTGTGGCAGCAATGAAATAGGTCTGTAGTTGTTATATAGACACCTGTCACCATTCTTAAAAAGCGGAACCACCTTAGCTATTTTCATACTGTTCGAAAATATTCCAGATGAAAATGACAAATTACAAATATATGTGAATGGCTCGATAACATAACTTATGATTTCTTTCATAACCATCATGTCCATGTCTTCACAGTCTTTTGATCTTATATCAGCAATTTTTTTGACTACCATCAGTATTTCTTCCTTGTCGGTTCCCTTTAGAAACATGCTATTTACACTACGATTAATAGAATGACCCGTACTTGTGTCCAATTTTGGTATTTTTGCAGCAAGGTTAGATCCGACTTTCACAAAAGAATTGTTAAATCCATTTGCGATTTCACTTTCATCGTGGATTTCCACATTGTTTTCAACAAAACATTTCTTACATCCTGGAGACACTCCGTTGTCCTCCTACACTTACATTACCAAAACCTCTCTTTACTTGAGACATTTTATATATCCTTGCATACTATGAAAGTATTATGACTTTAGAAAGTGGCAGCTCAGCTAAAATGTATTTACAGGGCGTCTGGTCCAATGTGACTTGGTGGACAAGCCCCACTAGTGGTCTGTATACTTTTTTGTTGTTGTTTTTAACACATCTCATTTTCAGTTGTTTTGGTGTTTTTGGTGCAGCATGTTTTTCTTTTTTGATTGTGTGTTTCTTCATTTATTTTCTGTGATTGAAGACCTTTTTTCTGTTGCATTTGTTTTATTGGTTAGGAGTTAGGATTATTCATGTGTTTGCAGCACGTTTTAACCGTTTGCTGTGCATTTAGCTGTGTGTAGCTTGTTTGCACCTGTCGTCCACTGTTGAGACGGGACTCCTCAGTGACTGACCATGAAAGATGTACCTCTTCTGGTGTAAGTTGAACTAGATTTTTACAGAAGCTCTCATATTAAAAATCAACGCACCACCTAGTGGTCAAATATAAAAATCTAACGTTTGGTAATAAAGGTACAAAGAAAAAACATTACTGAAAGGAATGCGTTATTTTATATGAGATTAAAAAGAGACAAAACACAGGTTATTATTCAGTTAAACTACTTTTCTATGATATGGATCCCCATGTGTTTGTTTAAAGATGATTTATATCCAAACCTTTGTCCACAAAGATCACAAGCAAATGCTTTCTGTCCTGTGTGAACTATCATGTGTTTGTTTAAAGTTGACTTCTGTCCAAACCTTTGTCCACAAAGATCACAAACAAATGCTTTCTGTCCTGTGTGAACTATCATGTGTTTGTTTAAATTTGACTTCCGTCCAAACCTTTGTCCACAAAGATCACAAACAAATGCTTTCTGTCCTGTGTGAACTATCATGTGTGAGTTTAAATTGACTTCTGTCCAAACCTTTGTCCACAAAGATCACAAACAAATGCTTTCTGTCCTGTGTGAACTATCATGTGTGTGTTTAAATGTGACTTATATCCAAACCTTTGTCCACAAAGATCACAAACAAATGCTTTCTGTCCTGTGTGAACTATCATGTGTTTGTTTAAAGTTGACTTCTGTCCAAACCTTTGTCCACAAAGATCACAAACAAATGCTTTCTGTCCTGTGTGAACTATCATGTGTTTGTTTAAATTGACTTCCGTCCAAACCTTAGTCCACAAAGATCACAAACAAATGCTTTCTGTCCTGTGTGAACTATCATGTGTGAGTTTAAAGTTGACTTCTGTCCAAACCTTTGTCCACAAAGATCACAAACAAATGCTTTCTGTCCTGTGTGAACTATCATGTGTGTGTTTAAATGTGACTTGTCCAAACCTTTGTCCACAAAGATCACAAGCAAATGCTTTCTGTCCTGTGTGAACTATCATGTGTTTGTTTAAATTTGACTTCCGTCCAAACCTTTGTCCACAAAGATCACAAGCAAATGCTTTCTGTCCTGTGTGAACTATCATGTGTTTGTTTAAAGTTGACTTCTGTCCAAACCTTTGTCCACAAAGATCACAAACAAATGCTTTCTGTCCTGTGTGAACTATCATGTGTTTGTTTAAAGTTGACTTATGTCCAAACCTTTGTCCACAAAGATCACAAACAAATGCTTTCTGTCCTGTGTGAACTATCATGTGTGAGTTTAAAGTTGACTTCCGTCCAAACCTTTGTCCACAAAGATCACAAACAAATGCTTTCTGTCCTGTGTGAACTATCATGTGTGCGTTTAAAGTTGACTTCCGTCCAAACCTTTGTCCACAAAGATCACAAGCAAATGCTTTCTGTCCTGTGTGAACTATCATGTGTCTGTTTAGATCACACTTTCTGTTAAATATTTTTCCACAGTCTTTACAACTAAATGAGGTCTGTCTTGACTGTCTTTTCTCGACTGAGCCTCCAGTTTTCTTCACTTCAACACATTCCTTGACAACCAAACAACTTGAAGACATCACTGACTGACTTGTCTTGTGAAAATGTTTCCCGTGCTCAGTGAAGCTGCAAGATTTGTTGACAGTGTTTACGCCTGACTCAGGAGCTCTGCTCTTCTTCCAGTCTTTGTCACCGTCTTCAGGTTCTGACCCAGAGTCTGATAAGTCTTTTAGCTGAGAGTCAGAGTCATTCACATCATCACCTTCATCATCCTCACTGACTTCAGTCTCTGAAGAGCTGCAATCATCTCCATAAGTATTTAGATCTGGGTTCCTGGTAGTCTCTGCTCCTCCACAGTCCTCTCCACCAGTTGATGCTTTCATCTGGTCAGCTGAACTGCTGGTTGGAAGATCTTCCTCTTTTACTTGGTGCTGATGAAGCTGTAAAAATAGACGTTTCTCTTCATCTTCCTCACTCTTCAAAGGAACAGCAGTGAATGCAAACCCGGGGTCATCAGTCTCTGTTTTCACACAAAACTGCTCTCCCTCTTGACTGGTCCACAGTTCCTCATCTTCCTTCTTTATCTTGAGGGTCTCTGGATCCTGTTGATCCACCCCAAGCATCTGTATTTCAGGAGCTTCTTTAATCAGAACCATCTGCTGAACATCTGCAGGGACCACAGAAAACGTGAACATCAGGCACAATTATAACTTTAAATTCACACATACAGCGATGCTTGAACATTTGTGAAGCCTTTAAAACTTTATAAATTTCTGCATAAAAATGACCTAAAACATCATCAGATTTTCACACAAGTCCTAAAAGTAGATAAAGAGAACCCAGTTAAATAAATGAGACAAAATATTATACTTGTTCATTTATCGAGGAAAATTATCCAATATTACATGATTTTTCCTGAGATTTGTCAAGCTGTTTTATCAGTAATGCACAAAAATAAATTAAATATTGACGAGAGCATGTAGTGTTCACATGAACTAAGTTTGAATTTTTATCCATCCATAGCCATTGTGAGACAATCTGCCTCAATTGTACTCGTCAATGTCTGAAAGTAAACTAACAACTTGTAATTGTTATCAATAAAAACAACTGATTTTGCTTATTTATAACAAATTATAGTGTAAACTTTTGGTGGTGAATGATGCATATTTAGAGGTTTGTTTTACAATACAGTAATAAATACTGTATATTCCCGTGTATAAGTCACACCTTTTTGCCTAATTTGAATGCCCTCCAACTTATAGGGCGAAGCGACATATTTATGGATTTTTCCCCATATTTTTAGACCAATTTTTGGCTGAGATATGACCGTTTTTCATTTTGGCAAAAAATGGTGCAGTACCACTTTCGGCCGCTAGGGTCGCATGCAGTACCATTTTCGGCCGCAGGCAGTACCACTTTTGGCCGCTAGGGGATCAGGTAGTACCACTTTCGGCCGCTAGGGGTGCAGGCAGTACCAGTTTCGGCCGCTATTGACGCTAAAGGGCCCTCTAGACTGTTGACGGTACCGGCGTACCTGTAGGCATTTCCTATTATTTGTGTATTCAGAGCTGTCAAAATCCCATCACCCCGCGCCAAATATGTGAGTGTGAGTAGGAGAACAGAGAAGACAACATCAACAGTGAACAACAGCAAGAGAGAGAACTTTCTTTGTTCTCTCTCTTGCTGAAAATGCTGCCTAAGAGAAAGTCGTATTCTGCAGATTTTAAGCTGCAGGTAAAAAAATATGCTGTAGAACACGGGAACCGTGCAACCCACCGTCATTTCGACGTAAGTGAGAAGCTTGTCTGTGGCTGGAGGAAGGCAGAGGGCTCGCTCACCGCCATGAAGCGGTCAAAGAGGGCAAACCACGGGTGTAAGGCCCGGTGGCCAGAGCTGGAGGAACGGGTGAAGACGTGGGTGTTGGAGGAGTATGCGTCGGGCAGATGGCTGTCCACTGTGCAGCTAGGGCTGCACGCATTGTCCGTCGCTAAGGTGACGGACATAGCTGAGTTTGTTTGGGGGCCATCGTGGTGCTTCCGATTCATGCGCCGCCACTAACTCTCCATCAGAGCACGCACCACGATGTGCCAAAAACTGCCGGCGGACTTTGAGGAGAAGGTGGCGTGTTTCCGGGCGTTTGTGGACCGTCAGGTACAGGAGCAACACGTCTTGCCAGACCACATTATTAACATGGACGAGGTCCCCCTCACTTTCGACATCCCCATGGGACGGAGTGTGTCCCAGAAAGGAGAGAAGAGCATGAACATCCTCACCACTGGACATGATAAGTCACACTTCCCCGTGGTTCTGGCCTGCTGCGCGGATGGAACGAAGCTCCCACCCATGGTCATTTTCAAGTGCAAGACCATGCCTAAAGAGGAGTTTCCCCCGCGCGTGGTTGTGGCGGTGAATGAAAAGGGGTGGATGGATGGAGAAATGATGGCGGTGTGGCTCGCTAAATGTTTCACCAAGCGGCCAGACGGGTTTTTTAAAACCAAGAAAGCCCTGCTGGTCATGGACAGCATGCGTGCCCACATCACGCCGTAGTTCAAGGAGAAAATTAAAGCGCGCAAAACCATTCCTGCCATCATCCCAGGAGGATTAACGAAAGTGCTGCAGCCGCTGGACATCTCTGTGAACTGCAGCTTTAAATCAGCTCTGCGCCGTCTCTGGGAGGAGTGGGCGGTGACCACAGTTTTACAGCCACAGGACGTATGTGCCACGCCACCTTTCAGCAGGTCCTCCAATGGATCGACAAAGCATGGTGGACCTCTGTGACCAAAAAAACGATCCAGTCGGGGTTCAGAAACGCTGGGATTGCACCGTTAGCTGGAGCAGCTGGAGCTGAGGATGACTCCGACAGCGGGGAGGAAGACGAGGAGGAAGCAGGAGCTTTGAATAACCTTCCTCAGTTGCTGGCAGAACTCTTCGCCAGCGACACAGAAGACGAAGAGTTTAAGGGGTTTGAATAAAAACCGTAAAATAAATAGTTGTTTTAAAGCCGCTTTATTTTGTTTGTGTCATTTTACCATGTTTTAACTGTCAAAGTGAATTTATTAAAGGGGACCAAATATAGGTTTTAAAAATTTTTATGGTATGTCTGTGGGCTATCCAGACCATGTTCATTCAATTTAATGCACAAAATAATTCTTAGATAATAAGATATCCCCTTTTTAGTTCTGCCTTTTCTCACTTCCGTTCTGAACAGGCTGTTTATGATAATGAGCTCTGAAGGCAACGCCCTTCAAAAATCTGTTTACATTAACTCCGTCCTCTGTATCTCTAATCTGTTGTTGTTTTAAAATTAGCTCTTTTTTTATTACTCCTTTGACTTACTGTTAGTGCTAGCTTAAGATAACCAACCGAAAGCAGTCTGCGCGCGCCACCATTTGCTGCTCCCTTTAGGCATTAGCCCACCCGAATCCGAGGCTAATGTTAGCTCGTTCCTCCTCCGGCACACCGCCAGCTCCGCTCGTTGCATGCGGCGCTTTTGGGAGCGATCGCTGCTCCAGTCCAGACACACACAAAGTTCACCGAGTGTCTCCAGTTAATTTATCTGTATGAGGCAACCTCTGACCGGACCAACACGCTCCTCAAAAGCCAGCAGTTCCCAGCAGCTCCCGCCCGCAGATGGTCCTTTCGCCGGCGGTCTGCTCGTTTTATTTCTGCCGGCTGCGTGTTGGGAGCGATTCGCTAATACACTAAAAATTGAACTAAAACGTAAAAATAACAATTATACTTTATTTATAAAGCCATTTAAAACAACCACAGCTGCAACAAAGTGCTGTACACATGAAATTAAGAACATTTAAACAAAAGATGAGATGAAATCAGGAAAAACAACCGTCACGTCTTTTATACTGAAGTGGGTTGAGCCTAACCAGGGGTTGCTAGGTGAGGGGCTGGATTCAGGTTTGGGGTGGGTTGTCCTGGCGCTTGTGACGTCACAAGCGTGAGGATTTGAAAATGAGACGTTTATATCCCAGAAAAATAAATCTACTTAGAGTAAATACTGTATACCACTGGGTGCATTTCTTTGGCCCTAGGACTGTTTTTTTTTAAAGAAGTAAATACCCAAAGTAGAGTAAAAAAAACATTAAAAAGTGAATTTTGCATCTGTGGTCCCCTTTAAGAAAAGTTAAACTGAGACACACTTTTACTATAATGTCAGCTAACAAATAAATGTTTGTAGGGGTTTATCTTGCTAAATTTGAAAGAGATGCAGGTCTGTTCGCTGCAGTGTCTGTTGCTGCGCATGCTCGTTTTGTTGAGCCGCCGTAGCGAAACGATTTAAATTCAGCTGATTTGGCCATTATATTCATCTATTATATTGTTGTATAACACAATATATACACAATTATATTGTTGTATAACACAATCATTGTTCCACACTTAATCTATTGTATTGATGTTTGGGGGAAAGCGTGTAAAACAATCACAAAGCCTATTTTTGTATTACAGAAAAGAGCTGTAAGAATTATCACTAGAAAACATTACTGTCATCCATCCAGTACATTATTTTATCAACTGAAATTATTGAAGTTCCATGATTTGGTTGATTATAATATTTTATCAATTATGTATAGGGCTCAGAACAACAAATTACCTTTAAATATCCAAATGCACTTTGTTAAAAGACAAAGTTGTTATAATCTTAAGGGGACAGAGATGTTTGTAAAACCACAATTCAGAACTAGCTTGAAGGGACGTTCTACCTCAATCCAGGGAATTAGATTATGGAATGGCTTGGAGAATGTAGTTAAAAATGCCAAGTCACTGTTTACATTTAAAAAAATGATCAAAAGGAATTTGTTGAAAAAATATATATGAATTAGCATAATGTGTATTGTATTATTTATTAGTAATGTATTAGTATTAGAAAATTAGAAAGAGTTAGTCATTTTGTACTACTGGTGGAAGATTATTAATGTGCTTTGTATCAATTTTTAATTATGTATTAGTATTAGAAAATTAGAAAGAATTAGTCATTTTGTACTACTGGTGAAATATTATTAATGTGTTTTGTATCGATTATTAGTTACGTATTAGTATTAGAAAATTAGAAAGAGTTAGTCATTTTGTACTACTGGTGAAATATTATTATTGTTTAATCTGATTGTTTGAAAAAAGGGGCAGATATAATAAGATTTATTCTTCTTTCTGCTTCCTTTCATTTTTTTACATTGTGTACGTATCATTAATGGGATTGTCTTGTATTGTGTTTCTTTTGTAAAAAAATGAACAAATTTAATAAACATAAACATAAACATAATAAACATTAAGGAAAAGTTCAGCTCAGAAACAAAATTGCTATAATGTCAGCTAACAAATATATTTTTTTAGGGTTTATTTTGCTAAATTTTAAAGAGATACAGGTCTGTTTGCAGCACTGCATGTCTGTTGCTGCGCGTGCTCGTTTTGTTGAGCCAGCATAGCAAAACTATTTAAATTCAGCTGATTTGACCATTTCATTCATTTAAAGTGGAACTAAACCCAAAATTAACGTTTTTAGCTGATAAACTCCCTAGAATGTGTTTAAAATGTTATCTATCCACCCATTCATACACACATTCATACACTGGTAGCGGCGACTGCCATGCAAGGCGCCTTCCAGTCCTACCGGGAGCAACTCGTGGTTAAGTGTCTTGCCCAGGGACACAACGACACATGGTGTGAGGAACCGGGATTCGAACCTCCAACCTTCCGATCGGGGGACGACTGCCATTACCACTACACCACGGCCGCCCATGGCCGTGGTGTACCCACCCCGCCCACCCCGAAACTGCTTCGGGGGAGGAGTTACGATCCACAGGGTGTGGAGTTCCTCTTTAAAAAGGAAAAGTTTAGCTCAGAAACACTTTTGCTATATTGTCAGCTAACAAATATATTTTTTTATGGGTTTATCTGGCTAAATTTTAAAGAAATGCACCGTTCCCACCTGTGCAAAAGCACGTCTTGAACGTAGCAAAACTAATTTTTAAATCCAGCTGATTTCACAAATACGTTAATTTATTAAGGAAAAGTTCAGCTAAGACACATCTTTGCTATAATTTTCAGCAATTTTTTTTTTGTTTTTAAGCGTTAATCTTGTTAAAGTCCTTCTGTGCACGCTCCTGTAGCCGCCATTTGCAACCAATCCATTTTGGGCAAAACACCGGCCCACATTTCCGGGTTGTCAGCGGTGACGCGTAACGTTAGCGAGCGGTGACGCGTAACGTTAGCGAGCGGTGACGTGTTACGTTGGCGGTGACGTCAGATGCGACTTATAGGGCGAAGTGACATTTTAATGGATTTTTCCAAATTATTGGACATAATTGGACAATATGACTTATAGGTCGGAAAATACGGTAGTTTCAACTGTCACCAAAAAAAAAAAAAAAAAAACTTTCCAGTTTCCAATGCTTTAAAAGGCCTGTCTAAAATATATGTAAACTGTGAAAATATTTTTGGAGGAGACCATTATAAGGTAATGGACAAATGGCTTGATAGATGTCCATCAAAGATGCAAAATCATCATTACAACTCCATTTTGTTTGAATTTTGTAATGAGTCCAAGTTGAATGATACATGGCACACTTTACATCCAGAGGCACAAATGTTTAACTGGTTTAAAACCAGATGGAAGAATTAAATATAGACTAAACTTTTGGCTTGTATTAGATATTACACATGGCCTAGAAGTTAACTCTACTAACTCTGCTGCACCACTTACTGATCACTGTATTAATAGGGGCGGCCATGGTTTAGTGGTAATGGCAGTCGACCCCTGATCAGAAGGTTGGAAGTTCGAATCCCACATCCGCCCACCATGTGTCGTTGTGTCCCTGGGCAAGACACTTAACCCCGAGTTGCTCAGTAGGTCTGGATGGCGCCTTGCAAGGCAGACTACCACTACCGGTGTATGAATGTCTGAATGAATGAGTGGATGGCTGGTATTGTAAAGCGCTTTGGGGCTCCTCACAGGGGGCTGGAAAGCGCTATATAAATAAGCTCCATTTACCATTTAATAAACTCACTTTAACTCCTACAAATGCACAATCTCCTTAATCATGACCACTTTTGTCAGGACATAAAAAGAACAATCGTTGATTTAAACAAAGACTCGTCACTATCAAATTATAGAGATAAGTGGGATCACTTAAAATATAATTCTCAAATTTAAATTTAATTTGACAAATTTCAAGTTAGCTCAGCAAACAAAGAGAAGCTGACATTGTAAGAGAAATTCATCACATTCATTTACTAAACGAAGATGACAAATGACAATTGATCCTCCTACACTCCTAACTAGACAATATTTACATGAACAAAGCCAAAGAAGCCTACATCCTGTCAAAAGCAAAATGGACAGAAGGGGGTAAAGATGTTCAGCATATTTCTGTAGACTAGATCAAAAGAGACGGTAACAAATAGGGGTGTAACGGTACGCTAAAATCAAATTTTGGTTCAGTACAGTTTCAAGGAGGGCTTGGTTCTGTAAAATTTCGGTCCAAAAAAAGGACAAAATAAAGATTTACAAAATGTTTATTTTGAAAATATGTCAAGTAAACAATACAATTGTATAAAAATTAATAAAAGCAACCCATTTGGATGATATTTTAAATGAACAGCACTCTTCACAATAAATAAACTATACTAACAATAATAAAAAATCTTAATAAATACATTAACAGTCGGAACCAGAACAATAAGCAGCAACTGACTGCTTACAATCTAACTAATCAAGTTTTAAGTTTTTTGGTCAAAAAAGACCAACTTCTCCACATTTTCATAAGCACAGATCTAGTTGCAGTGAATATCTCCAGCGGTGGAGAAAACAGCTCACTAACAACAGTAGAATGAATAGAGGTAGTACTTTGCTAATTTTACAGTGTGGCTGTATTTGGTCTCATTACTCACAAAAAGTAAATCTGTTGGTTATCACCTCGACACTCAGACAACAATTTTGAGTGCCATCAATGCCGAACAGGACAAAGGAAAAAAAAAAACTTTGGACCGATCTGAA
Organism: Garcialebias charrua; assembly: GCA_038048925.1. Classification (NCBI taxonomy): domain Eukaryota; kingdom Metazoa; phylum Chordata; class Actinopteri; order Cyprinodontiformes; family Rivulidae; genus Garcialebias; species Garcialebias charrua. The sequence goes on from JBBPBX010044625.1 coordinate 16,064, forward strand.
TTTCCTGATAAAGGTAGTTTAAATGCTGCTGCTATCGGTCTTTGCACCAAGCTGCTAGAAGAGACGTTCACGTTCGGATGTAGGGGTGGGCTATATGGCTCAAATATTATATTGTGACATTTCAGAGCATTCTGACGATAAATTTCGTGATATAACAAAAAAAAAAAAATACAGAAATCAGTTATTTATTTGACGAAATTTACTTAAAGTGAAACTGAACACAGGTTGAGACGGTAACTCCTCCCCCGAAGCCGATTGAAAAACTCACTCAAAATGGGCGTGTTGAGAGACAAGGAGGGGAGGAGGTTGGGGGTTGTCCTGTGTTCACGCCCCCTCTAGTGGTAAACTCCCACCCCTCCCCAAGGTTAGAGTTCAAAATGGCGGATAGTCGCGTCTTCAGTAAGTAAATACCTAAACTTTTACTAAAATAACAGTTGTAAAATGTTATTGCGTGTATTTAATCACACACACACACACAGCTTAAGCGTATGCTTCTGAACTAGAGGTGTCGTTTCTTCGCCCGAGCCCGACCCTACCCGAGCCCTACCCGACTTCGGGTAGGGTAGGGCCATATTTTTGCGTTTGATTGGCGGGCCGCGGGTCGGGCTCGGGCTTTGATGTGGTTTTTTTAATCATACAGCACAAACAAAACTAAATAAAAATGCACACAATATAAAATTGTTTTAATCTGCTTGTAAAGAATATAAGGCAGTAAGTTTATTGATGAGGAAATAATTAATAGAGTGAATTTAGATGGTGAAAACCGCAGCGCAGCCACTAAATTGCGCAACTCAGCCAGAGAGCAGGCGCGCGGCGCGCGCCTGGACAGCGTCTCCCCCGACATGCTGGACTTTTTAGTGACATTTCTCGAACCATTTTACCGTGCACAGAGAGAACTGGAGGGTGACAAATATCCCACCAACCTGGTTTGTCTCTGGAATGAGAAACTGAAGCAACACTGCCAGTCCTCACACACAGACTCTCCGCAGCAGGTGTTTCTGCGCGACATGCAGAAGTGCTGGAGCGCAAAATTATTATCCACGACTTGCACAGAGTTGCATTATTTCTGTGGCCTAACTTTAACAAGCTCAAAATTATGTCACCAGCTGACGTGCGTCAGGTGCACGCTCACGTCCGCACACTGCTCTCATCTGCGGCGGAACAAGTTGCCGCATTCCTGACATTCCTGAAGCTTCAAAAGTCACTGCGAGCAGCGCGCTCACACCTCCTCCATCAAAACACAGAAGAACAACATCAAGTTCTTTTGCTGAGTGGGAGAACGCAGTAAAAGCTTAATAAATAAACGTAGTGTTTTTTTTTTTTTTTTTTTTTTTTTTTAATCGGGTAGGGTCGGGTCGGGCGGTGATTTCTAGGAAATCAGCGGGCTCCCTCGGGCTTGGGTAATTAAACTAAGGGCTCGGGTAGGGTAGGGCCGTGGATTTCCGGCCCGATGACAGCTCTATTCTGAACACAGGACACATTAAAAACCTGTGTTTAGTTGCATGGCATGCATTGTACGGCTGTGTTTTTGTCGTTTGTCACTTAAATTTGCCACTTAAATTTGCCACATCTTATTACTTAGCACATTACAAAAGTAACCTATCATATATATCATTTTAAGACTGTAAATCATCCAAAGCTCTCATTAATAGACTCTCCCCGAATAAAAAGAAATTACAGATGTTACCTAATCGGCAGTAAGATGGTCGCTGCAGACATACGACTCTCAGTAGGAACCCATCGGTTACAAGTTCTCTGTACTTCCATTCTAGGCAAAGTTTCTCATCTTTTGGGAATTTGTGAAGGCTCACTTGTTCACTGCTGATATTAGAACACCCAAATGCACTACAATGTGACGGCATTTTTCAAGTTACACAAAAAAAAGAGGCGATCTTTCAGGAAAAGAATCTGTATGGAAAGCAGTTAACACACCAAACAAACGGGCAAAGCAGGCTCCGCCTTATGCCCAGTGCCCAAGTGTACGTCACATGAAGTTTTGCATAAATTCTCTGATTTCTAGGGGTGTGTCCCAGAGAAAAAATTACCATAAATTGGAATTAAATTTTAATATATTTATAATTTATTTTGCAAAAACGAACAGAGCTGAATGATATAAGATATATACAGTATATGTTGTGACAAATATGCAAATTTCCAACATCATGTCACAATACCTTTAAATGAGTGATAACTTCCAGAACTTGTAACAAGGTGATCAGCTGACCCTGAAGCTTGTGGTGTTTCAGCTTCTGTTCCTGCAGGAATTATTTATTTTTCTAACTGATCTGTATCTGATCATCTGCCTCTTGGTCCGTGGACAGACTGTGGATTTCAAGAGACAGTTGAGTTGCACGTGTTTGTACCGACAGTTTAGAGCAGGGGAGACGCGGCCCGCACTGGCAGCTCAGAGAGGAGTGGGGGGAGACAGTTGAGCCGTCTGTACCTGCAGTTTAGAGCTGGGTGGAGAGAAGCTGAGATGCGCATTATAATAATAATAATATTGTTTTTAGCATTTTAGCTAGCTAGTAATGCGCACAAGTAATTAGCGTTACACGAGTACCGACAGGTGGAGGGGGGGTGCGCAGTTCGGTTTGGTCGTTCGGCGCGCTCAGTGTTTAAGGGGGCGGGGCGCCTTGACGTATTACGTCATGAAATTAGCATATCATGATATCATTTTTTATTTTGCCCGGGCAAGCTTTTTTTAACCGGTATTATCATAAACGATATGATATGGCCGAGCCCTATTCATATGATGATGTTTCAAGAGCGTTAACAAGTTAGACGTGTTGCCTGCTGCAGATCCAATCTTCATGAAACAACGTCGACACAACTTTGGATTTGTTCACTTGTCCTTTAAGAAGAAAGCCATATTGTTCCCAAACAGGAGACCGCAACGAGATGCTAGGCTGCTAATGGTGCGCGTGCTGCAAGACAATAGCGCTGTGCTGAAGCAAGCTTACGAACTTTAGTTCCACAGTGGATAATCTCCCATTAAAAATTTTAATGAGTGAAAAAAAATAACCGAAACGGTACGCACGTGGACCAAACATGCCGTACTGAAACGGTTCAATACACCCACGTGTACAGTTACACCCCTAGTAACAAAATATAATAAAGAAACTAGGGTTGGGCGATATTTTTAAAAAATCAATAATTTTATTTGCAATATAAAGTAACATTATTTCGATACAAACGATATAGTTCTACTTGAAAATCCGCCGGCTCTGCTGTT
>JBBPBX010044626.1:0-15884 GCA_038048925.1 Garcialebias charrua
ATACTGAAGGAGCCGAACGTTTTCATACTGAAGGAGCCGAACGTTTTCATACTGAAGGAGCAGAACGTTTTTATACTGAAGGAGCCGAACGTTTTCATACTGAAGGAGCCGAACGTTTTCATACTGAAGGAGCAGAACGTTTTTATACTGAAGGAGCCGAACGTTTTCATACTGAAGGAGCCGAACGTTTTCATACTGAAGGAGCAGAACGTTTTTATACTGAAGGAGCCGAACGTTTTCATACTGAAGGAGCCGAACGTTTTCATACTGAAGGAGCCGAACGTTTTCATACTGAAGGAGCCGAACGTTTTCATACTGAAGGAGCAGAACGTTTTTATACTGAAGGAGCCGAACGTTTTCATACTGAAGGAGCCGAACGTTTTCATACTGAAGGAGCAGAACGTTTTTATACTGAAGGAGCCGAACGTTTTCATACTGAAGGAGCCGAACGTTTTCATACTGAAGGAGCAGAACGTTTTCATACTGAAGGAGCCGAACGTTTTCATACTGAAGGAGCCGAATGTTTTTATACTGAAGGAGCAGAATGTTTTTATACTGAAGGAGCCGAATGTTTTTACTTTTCATACTGAAGGAGCCGAATGTTTTTATACTGAAGGAGCCAAACGTTTTCATACTGAAGGAGCAGAACGTTTTCATACTGAAGGAGCAGAACGTTTTCATACTGAAGGAGCAGAACGTTTTCATACTGAAGGAGCAGAACGTTTTCATACTGAAGGAGCAGAACGTTTTCATACTGAAGGAGCAGAACGTTTTCATACTGAAGGAGCCGAATGTTTTTATACTGAAGGAGCAGAACGTTTTTATACTGAAGGAGCAGAACGTTTTCATACTGAAGGAGCCGAATGTTTTTATACTGAAGGAGCCAAACGTTTTTATACTGAAGGAGCAGAACGTTTTCATACTGAAGGAGCCGAATGTTTTCATACTGAAGGAGCAGAACGTTTTTATACTGAAGGAGCCGAACGTTTTCATACTGAAGGAGCCGAATGTTTTCATACTGAAGGAGCCGAACGTTTTCATACTGAAGGAGCAGAACGTTTTCATACTGAAGGAGCCGAATGTTTTCATACTGAAGGAGCAGAATGTTTTTATACTGAAGGAGCCGAACGTTTTCATACTGAAGGAGCCGAATGTTTTTATACTGAAGGAGCCAAATGTTTTCATACTGAAGGAGCAGAACGTTTTCATACTGAAGGAGCCGAATGTTTTATACTGAAGGAGCAGAATGTTTTTATACTGAAGGAGCAGAATGTTTTCATACTGAAGGAGCCGAACGTTTTCATACTGAAGGAGCCGAATGTTTTTATACTGAAGGAGCAGAATGTTTTCATACTGAAGGAGCAGAACGTTTTCATACTGAAGGAGCCGAATGTTTTTATACTGAAGGAGCAGAATGTTTTTATACTGAAGGAGCAGAATGTTTTCATACTGAAGGAGCCGAACGTTTTCATACTGAAGGAGCAGAATGTTTTTATACTGAAGGAGCAGAATGTTTTTATACTGAAGGAGCCGAACGTTTTCATACTGAAGGAGCAGAATGTTTTTATACTGAAGGAGCAGAATGTTTTTATACTGAAGGAGCCAAACGTTTTCATACTGAAGGAGCAGAATGTTTTTATACTGAAGGAGCCAAACGTTTTTATACTGAAGGAGCCAAATGTTTTTATACTGAAGGAGCCAAACGTTTTCATACTGAAGGAGCCAAATGTTTTTATACTGAAGGAGCAGAATGTTTTCATACTGAAGGAGCCAAATGTTTTTATACTGAAGGAGCCGAATGTTTTCATACTGAAGGAGCCGAATATTTTTATACTGAAGGAGCAGAACGTTTTCATACTGAAGGAGCAGAATGTTTTTATACTGAAGGAGCCAAACGTTTTCATACTGAAGGAGCCGAATGTTTTTATACTGAAGGAGCAGAACGTTTTCATACTGAAGGAGCCAAACGTTTTCATACTGAAGGAGCCGAATGTTTTCATACTGAAGGAGCCGAATGTTTTTTATACTGAAGGAGCCAAACGTTTTTATACTGAAGGAGCCAAACGTTTTTATACTGAAGGAGCCAAACGTTTTCATACTGAAGGAGCCAAATGTTTTCATACTGAAGGAGCCGAATGTTTTTATACTGAAGGAGCCAAACGTTTTTATACTGAAGGAGCCAAATGTTTTTATACTGAAGGAGCCAAACGTTTTCATACTGAAGGAGCCAAATGTTTTTATACTGAAGGAGCCAAACGTTTTTATACTGAAGGAGCCAGAACGTTTTTATACTGAAGGAGCCAAACGTTTTCATACTGAAGGAGCCAAACGTTTTCATACTGAAGGAGCCAAATGTTTTCATACTGAAGGAGCCAAATGTTTTTATACTGAAGGAGCAGAACGTTTTCATACTGAAGGAGCAGAATGTTTTTATACTGAAGGAGCCAAACGTTTTCATACTGAAGGAGCCGAATGTTTTTATACTGAAGGAGCCGAACGTTTTCATACTGAAGGAGCCAGAATGTTTTTATACTGAAGGAGCCGAACGTTTTCATACTGAAGGAGCCGAACGTTTTCATACTGAAGGAGCCGAATGTTTTCATACTGAAGGAGCCGAATGTTTTTATACTGAAGGAGCCAAACGTTTTTATACTGAAGGAGCCAAACGTTTTTATACTGAAGGAGCCAAACGTTTTCATACTGAAGGAGCCAAATGTTTTCATACTGAAGGAGCCGAATGTTTTTATACTGAAGGAGCCAAACGTTTTCATACTGAAGGAGCCAAATGTTTTTATACTGAAGGAGCCAAACGTTTTCATACTGAAGGAGCCAAATGTTTTTATACTGAAGGAGCCAAACGTTTTCATACTGAAGGAGCCAAATGTTTTTATACTGAAGGAGCCGAATGTTTTTATACTGAAGGAGCCAAACGTTTTTATACTGAAGGAGCCGAATGTTTTCATACTGAAGGAGCCAAATGTTTTTATACTGAAGGAGCCGAATGTTTTCATACTGAAGGAGCCAAATGTTTTTATACTGAAGGAGCCGAATGTTTTTATACTGAAGGAGCCAAATGTTTTTATACTGAAGGAGCCGAACGTTTTCATACTGAAGGAGCCAAACGTTTTCATACTGAAGGAGCCAAACGTTTTTATACTGAAGGAGCCAAACGTTTTTATACTGAAGGAGCCAAATGTTTTCATACTGAAGGAGCCAAATGTTTTTATACTGAAGGAGCCAAATGTTTTTATACTGAAGGAGCCAAATGTTTTTATACTGAAGGAGCCGAATGTTTTTATACTGAAGGAGCCAAATGTTTTTATACTGAAGGAGCCGAATGTTTTCATACTGAAGGAGCCAAATGTTTTTATACTGAAGGAGCCGAATGTTTTTATACTGAAGGAGCCAGAATGTTTTCATACTGAAGGAGCCAGAACGTTTTCATACTGAAGGAGCCAAATGTTTTTATACTGAAGGAGCAGAACGTTTTCATACTGAAGGAGCCGAATGTTTTTATACTGAAGGAGCAGAATGTTTTCATACTGAAGGAGCAGAATGTTTTCATACTGAAGGAGCCAAATGTTTTTATACTGAAGGAGCCGAATGTTTTTATACTGAAGGAGCCAAACGTTTTCATACTGAAGGAGCCAAATGTTTTCATACTGAAGGAGCCGAGTGTTTTTATACTGAAGGAGCCAAACGTTTTCATACTGAAGGAGCCAAATGTTTTTATACTGAAGGAGCCAAACGTTTTTATACTGAAGGAGCCGAATGTTTTTATACTGAAGGAGCCAAACGTTTTCATACTGAAGGAGCCAAATGTTTTCATACTGAAGGAGCCAAATGTTTTTATACTGAAGGAGCCGAATGTTTTTATACTGAAGGAGCCAAACGTTTTTATACTGAAGGAGCCGAATGTTTTTATACTGAAGGAGCCAAATGTTTTTATACTGAAGGAGCCGAATGTTTTCATACTGAAGGAGCCGAAATGTTTTCATACTGAAGGAGCCGAATGTTTTCATACTGAAGGAGCCAGAATGTTTTCATACTGAAGGAGCCGAATGTTTTTATACTGAAGGAGCCGAATGTTTTCATACTGAAGGAGCCGAATGTTTTTATACTGAAGGAGCCAAACGTTTTTATACTGAAGGAGCCAAACGTTTTTATACTGAAGGAGCCAAACGTTTTCATACTGAAGGAGCCAAATGTTTTTATACTGAAGGAGCCGAATGTTTTTATACTGAAGGAGCCAAACGTTTTTATACTGAAGGAGCCAAACGTTTTTATACTGAAGGAGCCAAATGTTTTCATACTGAAGGAGCCGAATGTTTTTATACTGAAGGAGCCGAATGTTTTTATACTGAAGGAGCCAAACGTTTTTATACTGAAGGAGCCAAATGTTTTCATACTGAAGGAGCCAAATGTTTTCATACTGAAGGAGCCGAATGTTTTTATACTGAAGGAGCCGAATGTTTTTATACTGAAGGAGCCAAACGTTTTTATACTGAAGGAGCCAAATGTTTTCATACTGAAGGAGCCGAATGTTTTTATACTGAAGGAGCCGAATGTTTTCATACTGAAGGAGCCGAATGTTTTTATACTGAAGGAGCCGAATGTTTTATACTGAAGGAGCCGAATGTTTTTATACTGAAGGAGCCGAACGTTTCATACTGAAGGAGCCAAATGTTTTTATACTGAAGGAGCCAGAACGTTTTCATACTGAAGGAGCAGAATGTTTTTATACTGAAGGAGCCAAACGTTTTCATACTGAAGGAGCCGAATGTTTTTATACTGAAGGAGCCAAATGTTTTTATACTGAAGGAGCCAAACGTTTTTATACTGAAGGAGCCAAACGTTTTCATACTAAAGGAGCCAAATGTTTTCATACTGAAGGAGCCAAATGTTTTCATACTGAAGGAGCCGAATGTTTTTATACTGAAGGAGCCAAACGTTTTCATACTGAAGGAGCCGAATGTTTTCATACTGAAGGAGCCGAACGTTTTCATACTGAAGGAGCAGAATGTTTTCATACTGAAGGAGCCGAACGTTTTCATACTGAAGGAGCAGAACGTTTTTATACTGAAGGAGCCGAACGTTTTCATACTGAAGGAGCCGAACGTTTTCATACTGAAGGAGCCGAACGTTTTATACTGAAGGAGCCGAACGTTTTCATACTGAAGGAGCCGAACGTTTTCATACTGAAGGAGCAGAACGTTTTCATACTGAAGGAGCCGAACGTTTTCATACTGAAGGAGCCGAACGTTTTCATACTGAAGGAGCAGAACGTTTTTATACTGAAGGAGCCGAACGTTTTCATACTGAAGGAGCCGAACGTTTTCATACTGAAGGAGCAGAACATTTTCATACTGAAGGAGCCGAACGTTTTCATACTGAAGGAGCCGAATGTTTTTATACTGAAGGAGCAGAATGTTTTCATACTGAAGGAGCAGAACGTTTTCATACTGAAGGAGCAGAATGTTTTTATACTGAAGGAGCCGAATGTTTTTATACTGAAGGAGCCGAACGTTTTCATACTGAAGGAGCAGAATGTTTTTATACTGAAGGAGCCGAATGTTTTTATACTGAAGGAGCCAAACGTTTTCATACTGAAGGAGCCAAACGTCTTCATACTGAAGGAGCCAAATGTTTTTATACTGAAGGAGCCGAACGTTTTTATACTGAAGGAGCCAAATGTTTTCATACTGAAGGAGCCGAACGTTTTTATACTGAAGGAGCCAAACGTTTTCATACTGAAGGAGCCAAATGTTTTTATACTGAAGGAGCCGAACGTTTTCATACTGAAGGAGCCGAATGCTTTTATACTGAAGGAGCAAAATGTCTTTATACTGAAGAAGCCGAACGTTTTCATACTAAAGGAGCCGAACGTTTTCATACTAAAGGAGCCAAATGTCTTTTTACTGAAGGAGCCGAACGTTTTCATTCTGAAGGAGCCAAACGGTTTTATACTGAAGTAGCCAAACGTTTTCATACTGAAGGAGCCAAATGTTTTTATACTGAAGGAGCCAAATGTTTTTATACTGAAGGAGCCGAATGTTTTCAAACTGAAGGAGCCGAACGTTTTCATACTGAAGGAGCAGAACGTTTTCATACTGAAGGAGCCAAATGTTTTTATACTGAAGGAGCCAAATGTTTTCAAACTGAAGGAGCAGAACGTTTTCATACTGAAGGAGCCAAATGTTTTCATACTGAAGGAGCCAAATGTTTTCATACTGAAGGAGCAGAATGTTTTTATACTGAAGGAGCCGAATGTTTTCATACTGAAGGAGCCGAACGTTTTCATACTGAAGGAGCAGAACGTTTTCATACTGAAGGAGCCGAATGTTTTCATACTGAAGGAGACAACGTTTTATACTGAAGGAGCCGAACGTTTTCATACTGAAGGAGCCGAACGTTTTCATACTGAAGGAGCAGAACGTTTTTATACTGAAGGAGCCGAACGTTTTCATACTGAAGGAGCCGAACGTTTTCATACTGAAGGAGCAGAACGTTTTTATACTGAAGGAGCCGAACGTTTTCATACTGAAGGAGCCGAACGTTTTCATACTGAAGGAGCAGAACGTTTTCATACTGAAGGAGCCGAACGTTTTCATACTGAAGGAGCCGAATGTTTTTATACTGAAGGAGCAGAATGTTTTTATACTGAAGGAGCCGAATGTTTTCATACTGAAGGAGCCGAATGTTTTTATACTGAAGGAGCCGAATGTTTTTATACTGAAGGAGCAGAACGTTTTCATACTGAAGGAGCAGAACGTTTTCATACTGAAGGAGCAGAACGTTTTCATACTGAAGGAGCCGAACGTTTTCATACTGAAGGAGCCAAACGTTTTTATACTGAAGGAGCCAAATGTTTTCATACTGAAGGAGCCGAATGTTTTTATACTGAAGGAGCCGAATGTTTTTATACTGAAGGAGCCAAATGTTTTTATACTGAAGGAGCCAAATGTTTTTATACTGAAGGAGCCAAACGTTTTTATACTGAAGGAGCCAAACGTTTTCATACTGAAGGAGCCAAATGTTTTTATACTGAAGGAGCCGAATGTTTTCATACTGAAGGAGCCGAATGTTTTTATACTGAAGGAGCCGAATGTTTTTATACTGAAGGAGCCAAACGTTTTCATACTGAAGGAGCAGAATGTTTTTATACTGAAGTAGCCGAACATTTTCATACTGAAGGAGCCAGCCAAACGTTTTTATACTGAAGGAGCCGAATGTTACTTGAATTGAAACGTCTGGAAGGAAACTGGATCAATGACGATTTAGAAACATTACTCAGTAAGAAACAACCATTGAAGACTTCCAGTTCACCTTTAGTCAGAGCGTGGAAGGCCAGTTTGACCCTGGAGAAGGTCCCGCAGCCGATCTCCCCTCGGACCTTGTAGAACCCGACCCTGCGGCCGATGATCAGCTCCTTGATGGTCCTCTCGTTCTTGCACATGGCGGAGGTGAGCTTCTGCAGGGGCGTGAGAAGCGGTGAGGCGTCGGCCACCTCGTCCTCTGGGCCCCCATCAGAGCTCTCCGTCAGGCTGTAGAGGCTCAGGCTGGGCCTCAGGCGGGTCACCTGGTACTGACCTCCAGGCATGTCTGCAACAGAACCACCACCAACAGCAAGACACAACACGAGTTGCATTAACGCTCAGAAAACTCTTTCTAAACAAAGGAGATGAATAAAGTCCACCTCCTTCAGGTCCAAACAAAAACACACAAAACAAAAACACACAAAACAAAAACACACAAAACAAAAAACACACAAAACAAAAAACACACAAAACAAAAACACACAAAACAAAAAACACACAAAACACACAAAAGAGAAAACACACAAAATAAAAACACACAAAACAAAAACACACAAAACAAAAACACACAAAACAAAAACACACAAAACAAAAACACACAAAACAAAAACACACAAAACAAAAAACACACAAAACAAAAACACACAAAACAAAAACACACAAAACAAAAAACACACAAAACAAAAACACACAAAACAAAAAACACACACAAAACAAAAAACACACAAAACAAAAAACACACAAAACAAAAAACACACAAAACAAAAACACACAAAACAAAAAACACAAAAAACAAACAAAACAAAAATACACAAAACAAAAACACACAAAACAAACACAAACAAAACAAACACACACAAAACAAAAACACACAAAACAAAAAACACAAAACAAAAAAAACAAAACAAAAAACACACAAAACAAAAACACACAAAACAAAAAACACACAAAACAAAAACATACAAAACAAAAAACACACAAAACAAAAAACACACAAAACAAAAACACACAAAACAAAAAACACACAAAACAAAAACACACAAAACAAAAAACACACACAAAACAAAAAACACACACAAAACAAAAAACACACAAAACAAAAAACACACAAAACAAAAAACACACAAAACAAAAACACACAAAACAAAAAACACAAAAAACAAACAAAACAAAAATACACAAAACAAAAACACACAAAACAAACACAAACAAAACAAACACACACAAAACAAAAACACACAAAACAAAAACACACAAAACAAAAACACACAAAACAAAAAACACACAAAACAAAAACACACAAAACAAAAAACACACAAAACAAAAACACACAAAACAAAAACATACAAAACAAAAAACACACAAAACAAAAAACACAAAACAAAAAACACACAAAACAAAAACACACAAAACAAAAAACACACAAAACAAAAACACACAAAACAAAAAACACAAAAAACAAACAAAACAAAAATACACAAAACAAAAACACACAAAACAAACACAAACAAAACAAACACACACAAAACAANACACAAAACAAAAACACACAAAACAAAAAACACAAAACAAAAACACACAAAACAAAAAAACACACAAAACGAAAAACATAAAAAACACACAAAACAAAAACACACAAAACAAAAAACACACAAAACAAAAAACACACAAAACAAAAAGCACACAAAACAAAAAACAAAACAAAAACACACAAAACAAAAACACACAAAACAAAAACACATAAAACAAAAACACACAAGTTTCTGAGTCGTTGTTTATTGAACAAAAACTGGTTCCAGGTCGGGCAGCATGGTGGCACAACGGGTACAGCCGCTGCCTCTCAGGGACCAGGTCCCTGGTTCAAATCCTGACTCGGGATCTTTCTGGGTGGAGTTTGCATGTTCTCTCCATGCATGTGTGAGTTTCCTCCAGTTTCCTCCCACAGACCAAAACATGCATGTTAGACTGATGGTAACTCTAAATTGTCTCTAGGTGTGAGTGAGTGAATGGTTGTTTGTCTCGTTTGTCTCTATGTGTCCCTGTGATGGACTGGAGACCTGTCCAGGGTGTCCCCCGCCCCTCGCGGGCACCATTAACCCCCCATGACCCAAAATGGAAGAAGCTGGTAAAGATAATGGATGGCTGGTTCCAGGTCCTGATCCAGTTGCCTGTAGAACCCTCCTGGTTCTGACCCACTCTTTTACCTGGTGTTGGTTTCCATAGCATCTCAGTCAGGATGTGGTTCTGGACTCTAACCGGGCCGTTGCAGTACCGTGGTTCTGTTCTTTTGGACCCGTTCTGTTGTAGTTCAGCTGCTGTGTTTGGATCATGGTTCTGTTGGACCCAGTTTGATCCCAGCTTCAGCTGTTGGACTCCAGAAACTCTTTGGTCTACAGAGAAGTTTGGGTCCACGTAGGGACAGACAGGAGCCCAAACCATCAGCCCTCCACCTCCGTGCTGCCAAATGGGAGGAGCAGTTTGCTGCAGTGCATTCTGGGTAAACATCTGGTTCTGAAGTCTTGTGGTTCCTTCAGAGGAAACTTTACAAACCCAAGTTGAGCTGCCATGTTGTTTTAGAGAGAAAAGGTTGTGACCTTTGACCTGCTGAGGTCTGTAGAGTCACTGTACAGTCTGACCTTCAGGGTGAATCAGCTGTCTGAAATGTTCTGCTTTTGCAAAGAATCTCTCTGTAGAACGATAGACACTAAATGACCTTTGACCCTTCACAGATTGACGGACAGCGACAGCTGCTTCTTGTCTCTTGCTGTGGTAATTGCTGTTGTCTTTCCGCCCTGACGTTGAGTTAACACGCACCAGACTGCTCCAGATCAGAGGCGGCTCCACTGGTGACCAGTTCATCAGCAGCTCCAGATGAGCCTGGAACCAGTTTGTCACTTTCAGCTTCTACATTTCTGTAAAACCAGTTGAGCCTCGTCGGTCTCTGGAGGCGGAGTTTGAATTATTGTAGAATCTGATGAAGAGCCATCCCTCCATGTCCTGACACTCTGGAAGTGAAAGAGCTTCTCCTCATGACTGCAGGCCTACATCAACCTGGACCTGCGTCCTCCAGCCCGGTGCAGCTGAAGCATCAAGAACAAACGTTTGAAAAGAGTTTTTCTTACCCACAGTCTGAGCTGCTCCTCTACATCAAAACATCTGTAGAATCCATTACAAATAAAAAAATAAAGTTCTTCTTTTGGCCCAGATGAGCCAGAGAGAAGTTTCTCTTACATGTTGAACAAGAACAAAAGCATCCTCATCAGTTCTCTGAAGAACTGAACACCCAGACCACAGGAGACAGGGGGCGGGGTGGGGGAGTAGAGGCCACGCCTCTTTGTCCTCACCCACCTGGCCTCGCCACCTCCGTCATTTGCCTCCAAGTGATGAAGGTCGAGCTGGTGTCATGATCTCTAATCCTTAGAGTTGAGGTCTTCCATAAATCAATAGAAAGTATGAAGTGAGAGAGAGCTGGTGCAGGTCATGAGCATGCAGACAGACTGAACATGGACACCTGCGTGAGGGACCAGCTCACTGATCGCTGTAAAGACCAGCCCCAGGTCTTTGTGCAGATGAAACCTTATGTAACATCATTACCCAATGTTCTCTAGAGATTACCTCCATGTTCCCTCCACAGATAAACCTATTACAGATCAGCACCTCAGAGGCCATGACGTCTTCATTTAGGTCTACGACGCCTCACTGATGATTCTGAGTCAAATGAAGCGAGCTTGGGTCCACAGAGGGGCGGTTTGGGTCATGTAGGGGGTTCAGACGGCAGCACACAGTGGAACAGGTTTGAGGATCAGCTGATCCTCATCAGTGGGACCACCTGTGATCCGGAGCATACAGGTGTGTGTTTACACAACGCCAGGGTGGAAAGACTAGTGGCGGCTGGTCAATGGAGGGCGCTGCCTCACCACATTACCTTGATTAAGACCAAAAAAATTAAATAAAAAAGAAACAATATAATAAAAATATTTCAAAACATATGTACCATATTTTCTGGAATATAGGTCGCACCAGATAGGTCGCATTGTCCAATTATTGCCAAAGAATTGGAAAAATCCATATATAGGTCGCACCTACGTCAAAATGTGGACCGTGTTTAGCTCTGCTGCAAATGTCTCTTCCACAGGAGCGCACAGCAAGGCTTTTAAGAAGATTAACACTTAAAAACAATTATTTGTTTGATAAAAATTATAGCAAATATGTGTCTGAGCTGAACTTTTCTTTAATAAATGAATAATTTTAGCAGGATAAACACCTAAAAATATATATTTGTTAGCTGACATTATTGTAAGAGTGTGTCTCAGTTTAATTTTTGTTAATAAATTATTACAAATCAGCTTATTTTATAAAAAGCCATAAATAGGTCACACCTGAATATATAGGTCGCAGGGCATGCAAAAATAATAAAAAGCCGCAACCTATATTCCGAAAAATACGGGTATATATATTTTTGATTATTTATGATCAGTAAAGTTGTTTCGTTCATCAACGTTGTCTGATTGGTGATGTATTTCTGCCCTGGGGCGCAAAAATCTTTGCCCATAGACTCTCGTTAAAAGTTGTACATGAACAGTAACTCCTCTTCAGTACAAGATACAGGACCAGACTGAATGCTCGGTACGGACTGTGCTTCTGGAACAGGTCGTGCAGTGACACTCACAGCCAGGCTATGTTGCAGGTAGGCTTTAAGCCATTGAAAGCCCTTTATCTAATGCCTATGTTGCTATTTCTGACTGATATGCCTCTCAACTTTTAGATGTCTCTGTGGAAAAACCTTCAGCTGACTGTGTATTCTAAAAGTGGCAACTGGTGTTTGTTTCTGGAGCTAGCGTGCTAGCACTAGCCTCCTGGCTCTGGATTGCTACATTTATTTGAATGTGTTTATAGAAAAACTTTATCAAACATTAATACTTTTCTATACTAAACGTCACTGGTGGTGTTATACAATTTCTGAACACGTGCATTTGTATTGATCTGGAGGATAAACAATAAGCCTCTTGCAATAAGTCAATAGTTCTTAATGTTAACGTTAAAGCATTTAAACTGAAGGTACACTGAAATGGTGAAATGCTATATTGTGTGCTAAGGTGCAACATTAGGCCCTTTAATATTAAGAATATTTGAGTATTCAAATAATGAACTTGATTCTATTTAGATACACCTTTCCAGCAGTTGAACCAGAATCTTCTGAATTAGTTTTATTATAAACCATCACATGTAGTATTTTCTGGTGTATAGGTCGCATTTTCCAATTATCACCAATAGATTGGAAAAATCCCTAGATAGGTTGCACCTACGTTTAGCTCTGCTGCAAATGTCTGCCACAGGAGCGCACAGCAAGGCTTTTAAGAAGATTAACACTTAAAAACAATTAATTGTTTGATAAAAATTATAGCAAATATTTGTCTGAGCTGAACTTTTCTTTAATAAATGAACGTAATTGTGAAATGAGCTGGATTTAAAAAATTGTTTCGTCGAAAGTGATAACAAGCCATATATAGGTCGCAGGCCTTGAAAAAAACCATAAAAAGGTGCGACCTATACACCGGTAAATACGGTAAATATTATTTAGGACACATATATGTTACATTCATATACATATATATACTGTATATATAAATATATATACTGTATATATATATATATATTTATATACTGTATATACAGTATATATATATCAGCTGCCACTGAAAGACCATGCAATTGTGAGAGGACTGAGCTTCAGCTCAGACCTTACAGTCCTCAGTCAGCAGGTTAATGGTACCAGTACTTCACTGGGCTGCAACTGGTGACAAATAACATTCTCACTACAAAATAGTTGAAGTTGCAGTCCTTGTTGGAGGTGTGGACATTTTGTTTTATGCAGTTTCCTGTAAGTTCTAGAGCATTAGTGCCAAATGTGGACTTTTGTAGATGAGCTCAGCTTTGACAGGAACAGTGAAGGCTTCAGGCCAGAACGTCCAGGTCTAAAAATATCACCAAGGATGGATCATTATGCAAAAAACTGCTCCATCACCAAATGTGGGGGGCTGCCGAGGTGTGTGTGTGTGTGTGTGTGAAGTGTTAGCAGCAGTGCTGCCTGGTCAGAAACAACTAGTCAAGCAGCTCTTCCAGCTGTCAGCATGGGGGTGGAGGCTGATGGTTTGGGCTCCTTCAGTCACTGAGTGGTCTGTAGACCAAAGGGTTCTGGAGGCAGATGTGAGTCCATCTGTCCAACAGCTGAAGCAGAACCGTGATCCAAACACAGCAGCTGATCTACAACAGAACAGAACCAAGGTCCAGTCAGAGACCAGAACCTCAGTGTGATTGCAACACTGTGGTGGACCTTCACACTGAGCAGAACCATCTGGAACCTGATAAGAGCAAACTTTTATTAAAGGTCTTCTGACATTTGGAGCTGCAGGACGGCAGGTAAGAAGGCTGCAGGAGACAACATTTGAACAGAGTACTGTAGTTGAAAGATGAAGATGCACACACCAGTCTGCACCTCCTCATCTGTCTCCTCTGGATGTGGAGGAGCAGTGCTTCTACTATCAGACTCTGCTGGAGAACTGAACTTCTCACCCATCTCTTAAGGAGAGTCTAGCAGAGAGAACTCATTCACGAGTGAGAAAAAACAACAACCTCAAACTGCACATGTATAAGAACCAGAACACCCAGTGGTAAAACTCCAGATGAGCCTGGTGCTGTTCAGTTTCACCGTCAGTCTCCACTGAAGTGAATGTGAAGAAGAGCGGCTGCATGAGAACGTTCATGACCCCGCCCCCTCACCTGCAGCAGTCTAACTGGATTAAAGTCTCAGACATGCAGCTTGTGTGTCCATGTGCCTCCTGCGAGCTCAGGGGTCAAACGACTCATTTTAATGAAGTTTACGCAACAGTCCAAAAGGTTCTGAGCGCAGGTCCAGGGCCCGTCGGACCTCTGCTGGAACTAGAACTTTCTTTTCCTCGCACGGTTGTCGGCGAGGCCGCCGGGCCGCACCCTCTCCTCCAGCTCTTTGATTCTGTGACGTAAAGCTGCAAGCTCTTTATTCTTCTCCTCCTGGAAGAACTGCAGCTTCTGAGGAAACAGGCAGGGTGGTTAAAGAGAAGATGATCAGAGGCGTGACAAACACAGAACACCGCTCGCTGTGCTCACCTGCTTCAAGACGCTCTGTGGGAGCAGGCTGGAGCCATGCAGCTGCTGCTGGCTCCTCTCAGCCGAACTCTGAACTCTGGCCAGCTTCGCACCAAACTGTGAAGAAGACAACACAGAGACAGGAAGTCAGAGTGTGGACTTCATCACATCCTGAGGGTGAGATGAAACGTGCTGCAGCCGACGTAAACCAGGTCATAAAAGCTGCTCGTTTCCAGAGGCTCACATTTTAAAATCATTTTAAACCAACAACAAAAGATGTTTTTCACAACATGTCTCTGAAGTGTGACGTGAGCAGTGCCACACCAAGTGAACACAGTGAAAATCAAGAAGAGCAGAAATGTTTCACTTCAACTGACTGACCCGGACCACGACAGTCCTCCCCCACGACCAGGAAGTTCGGCTGATTTACAACCCAGAGTTGAGAGCAGCTGCAACACAAGTGTTTCATAAACAGCCCGTCCACCCATCGTGTGTGTGTGTTGTATTTTCTGCCGTACACGTCGCACCACCCTACAAGTTGCATGCATGTTTGTCTAATAAAGTGGAAAATAACATCAATATGTTGCTTCACCATATATGTCGTGTTTGTTACGCGTCACCACTGACCACCCAGAAATGTGGGTCGGTGTTGTGCCAAAAATCAATTGGCTGCCAAATGGCGGCCACGGGAGCGTGCACGGGAGGACTTTAACAAGAATT
Source organism: Garcialebias charrua (assembly GCA_038048925.1). Classification (NCBI taxonomy): domain Eukaryota; kingdom Metazoa; phylum Chordata; class Actinopteri; order Cyprinodontiformes; family Rivulidae; genus Garcialebias; species Garcialebias charrua. The sequence continues at coordinate 15,162 of JBBPBX010044626.1, forward strand.
TAACAAGATTTAACACTTTAAAACAATTATTTATTTGCTCCACGTTACAGTATACCATACCATACCAGCTTTATTTATAGAGCACTTTAAACACCCACAGGACCAAAGTGCTGTACACACAACAAAACAATCATAGTCAGGTAATAAAAAGGATTAAAATGATTAAAGGAGAGCAAATATTGGTTTTATAAATTTTTATGGTATGTCTGTGGGCTATCCAGACCATGTTCATTCAATTTAATGCACAAAATAATTCTTAGATAATAAAATATCCCCTTTCTAGTTGTGCCTTTTCTGACTTCCGTTCTGAACAGCTGTTTATGATAATGAGCTCTGAAGGCCACGCCCTTCAAAAATCTGTTTACATTAACTCCGCCCTCCAAAGGGGACCCTGAGTCAGACCCAGAGGCAGACGCCATTTTGGGCAGGGCAAATGAGGCGCTGACGCGTCGCGTAGGCCGCTGAGAAACATCCATAAGTTCACCCTCCATGTTAAAAACTCTTCGTCTGACTCTTCGAAAACAAGCAATAAGGCTGCAGAGTAACACACTGGCTGCTAACTGCTATACACGCTCTCTCTAGCGGGGACCGCTTTTTTCACGGACCACATCCGGCGCGGACCGGATATGGTCCGTGAGCAGTCGTCCGGTTGATTTAAGAGCCCGTAAATAAGTTTTTTCGTTTTTACTGATAGATAATTAGTTATTAGCGGTACTGCATTTT
>JBBPBX010044627.1:0-22535 GCA_038048925.1 Garcialebias charrua
GCAGAACTCAAAACATAAGTCAGGGGATTGTTATCTGTATAGACCGTGAAAGTTGGTGCGTAATACAGATAGTCTCGAAACTTATCACAAATTGCCCACTTGAGTGCGAGGAACTCAAGTTTACTAGAATGCAAGTGATAGTTTCGTTCAGCGGGTGTTAAGGTCCTAGATCCGTAGCCAATAACACGTAGCTTGTTGTTTTGGGACTGATACAAAACCGCTCCAAGCCCTTCATTTGATGCATCTGTATGCAAAACAAACGGACGATCAAAGTCGGGATAGGCTAAGATGGGTGGATTGATCAGCATCTCCACAAGTTTGGATAGCACAGTCTGATGTTCAGTCGTCCATGTCACAGGTGTGCGAGAGGGAAGCTGACCTGTGTTTTCTTTAATTTTACAACCTCGACCCTTAGAAGTCTGGGGCTTGTTGGTCATACTTGTGTCGGCTGAGCTTTGAAGGAGTTCAAACAGAGGTCTTGCCAGTCGTGAGAAATCTTGGATGAAGGATCGGTAATAACTAAGGAAACCTAGCAATGTCCGAACTTCTCCAACTGTGTGAGGTTTCTTCTCCTTCAGAGCTATTACAGCTTCCAAATCTTTTGGGTCAATCTGGATGCCTTCTCCTGAAATCATTCGTCCCAGATAACGAATTTGTCTCTTGAAAAACTCGCATTTGGCTGGTCGAAGTTTAATGCCATGTTGTCTCATTCTGCAGAAAACTTGCCTCAGATGATCCACATGTTCCTCAAATGTTTGTGAGTAACAGAGGATATCATCTAAATAAGGTACGCAGCACTCATCCCTGATGCCTTCTAATACACCTTCCATACATCTCTGGAATGCAGCTGGCGCATTGGTCAGTCCGAATGGAATCCTTACCCATTCGTAGAGACCCCAAGGTGTGCTAAATGCTGTCAGATGCCTTGACTCCTCGCTCAAAAACCCTTGGTGATATGCACTTCCTTGATCCAAAATGGAGAACCATGAATTTCCTCCAAGACTGTCCAATAGATCCTGAATGCGTGGTAGTGGATGGCGGTCTGGAGTGGTTTTACGGTTGAGTTCACGGAAGTCAACACAAAGACGCAGACTGTGGTCTTTCTTTCGCACGCAGACGACAGGTGAGGAGTAGGCTGAAATTGATTTTTTTATCCACCCTCTATCCAAAAGGTTGGAAATATAATCCTTGACCTCTTTATACAATGGCCGAGGGATGGAATTATAATTTTTCTGGACAGGGGTGGTATCTGTTGTGGTAATCTGGAGCTGTAAACCAGGAATGCATCCAATGTCTCCTTCTTCAGATGCAAATACATCCGACTCTTCATACAACATTTGGCGTACCATATCCTGTTCATGCTCAGAGAGATGACCCAAATTGACATTTGGATGCCATTTCTCTTGTGACTCAACAGGTGTATGGTTTCTCTTTTTGGAATAGTCTCCATCATTTAGTGAGTTCACCTGGGTGGTGCACAAGAGTGGGTCATCCTGTCCACTGACTCGTTTGCGAGATGATTGAGAGATATTTACAGGTTTGGTTCCATCAATTTCCTCGATGAATCCTAAAGCTGTTCTTGGATGTAAGAAAATGTCGTGATTGGTTGAATTCTGGACTGGAATTCTCACCATTTTTGAAACTCCAACAGGTACGTCAACCAGAGCAGGGAATAACTCCAACCCGTCCGATATGATGCTCTGTATGTCTGGTTCAAACAACATTACTCCTCCTCCTGGAAAAGTTCTGATGCGACATTTCACTTCACAGATTTGGCCACTTTGAACATTAAGACCCTTCTTTCCAACTCTCACTGTAGAACTCTTTGATTCTTTTTGAGATGGCATAGTGCAAACCACAGAGACTAGAGTTTCAACACTACTCTTTTGAATTCTCAAAGCCTCTGACAGTAAGTTCACTAAGTTGATGTTGTTTGTCTGGTCAGTGTTTCCCATTATGATTTCTTGTATCACATTAAAGCCTAGCAAATGGCTGCTCACACTCTCTTGACTTACAAGCAACGGAACATAGAGGGCAACTGAACCATATTTGATACTTTTGATGCTTTTTTAAGTGAGGGAGAAGGTGTGAGAATGTTTTCAGTCCCTGGACTAAGCATAGGTGTTAAAGCTTTCTCCAAACTCTTGGTCAGTGATGAAACCTGTGCTGTTAGCTCCTGTATGGCAGTACGGTTAGCTTGGACTTCTGCCTGCATCTGAACTACATTCTGACTTTTCTTATCCATCTGCACTGTACTGACATTGACTGTTTTGGGTTTAACAGTCTGACCCAATCTATTTTGTCTCTCTGTGTCTTCACCTACTGACTTTGTTATCACTTCTAGGATAAAATCATCAGTAACGTTCTCATCTGAAATGTGGGGTTTAAGATCTTGTCGGATGTATGAATATTTTTCATGTATCCCCTGGTAAAGTGAATGCAGGAACACTCCCTGAACTAATTTTTTTTCATATTGTAAACCTGTACTTACTTTAGAAGCAAAAAGTACACGCTGTTTTAACCCCATCATTCTATACATAAACTGTTGTGGACCTTCTTTATCATGTTGTCTTGCATTGCTCAGTTCTTGGAATAATTCATTACTGCTCTTATCTTTAAGATGTGCTCTGAGAAAACGCTTCAGTTCAGTTACAGTTAGACTATCTTTTGTCATAAGCATGTCTTTGAATGTACCTGGTTTAATTATTCTGAGAACTGTTCTAATGATCTCAGTCTCAGTGAAACCTTCACTCAGTCCTTCATCAATTTGCTTACACAAGCAGTTAGAACTCACGTCTGAGTCAGAGTCTGAGATCTGACCAGCATGAATCCGAAATTCTCTTCGTGGGAGTAATGCAGCAACATCCGTCAGTTTTACTAACCCAGTTACCTGATGAGCAACAACTGGTGTTGACACTATCTTACTCCTCGCTGAAGCTGCTACAATCTGCTCAGTCTTGTACCCCGATGTAGCTTCCTCTTCATCCACTGAATGATGTGGGTTCTTTGCTTCTTGGGCTGACTGCAGTTCATTTATGAGGTCACGAAACATCAGCAGGTGCGACATCCCTTGGTCCTCCAGACTCCTTAATTGTTTACTTCTTAAAAAGTCAACAATGAAGTCAAAGAGTTCCACCTCGGACGACTCCTCCCCTGGCATGTCTTCTCCCACCTCATTTTGGCATGATACTGCTAGCTGGTGAAGCAGGTCTCTTCTAGCATCCTTAATCAGTTGGTGAAGCAGCTGCTGGATCTCCCACTGAAGCTCATGTAGCGTCGTCATCTCTGGATACCTGAAGTCTTGCTTTAGGTCATCAGCTCATAGAACAGGAAGTCAGGATCCCACGGTTCTTTGTTGGATAGCACCAAGCCAGCAGGAGGCGCTATCCCGGACGAGCCCCCAAATTTGTTACCCTGCAACCTTGGATGGTGGAGGGTAAGGTGTAAGATGATCTCTCAACGTGTGATGCTGTGGTATGAGAAAGACGAGACACACACGTTGAGCCTTTTTTCACATTCAACCAGAAGATTTATTCTTCTTCTTGTGTGCTCTAAACACGCTTCATAGATCACATATTTCAGGTAACACATTCTTTAGTAGAGAACCATTAACTTCATTACATTACACAATGACTATAATATACATTTAAACCAAACGATCATTCTTTCAACATGCTCTATTTAGCATTATGAATTCTGTCAAATTACAAAATTAATTCACAAATAGTTTTTACTTCTCTAAAACATATTAATTTTGTAATTAGTGCTTTAAATTCAATACCTTGTCCTCTTTTCTGAGACCTGTATTTAACTATAAAAAAAAAAATATAAAATATATTTTAATATTTAAACACCTTAGCTGTTAGCAATATCCATTGTTTTAACAGAACAACTTTTCTCTAAACACAAAGAAAACCTAATCTTTAAACTGAAAAGGTGCAATGCTCCTTTAATGCTGTCTCTCTTTACTAAGCTTCACACATATGCAGCCATTACTTACTTAATGTCATAACAATATTTCTGTTTTTTCATGAACCCATAACAAAATGTCCATTTTACAAATAAAGAGAACAGAAAATGTCCTTTGTGTGAGAACAGCCTCACAAAGTGCAAAGTATAAGTTCAAAGTGAATTCAGCAGGCCTTCAGTTGTTGCTAAGCAACACCACATACACAAAATCTGCTAGCATTAGCTCCAATTAGCCTTCATGAACAAGTCCCGTTTTTGTACACAATACAATTATAAAACGAACTTCGTGACTCATTAGTTGAGATTCGATTTAATAACCTTTCAACTCTCCCAAGAAACTAATATATATGCATAAAACACATTTTTTACTGACCTGTGGTATGAGAAAGACGAGACACACACGTTGAGCCTTTTTTCACATTCAACCAGAAGATTTATTCTTCTTCTTGTGTGCTCAATCTTTCTATGCCACCAACGCAACAGCGCCTCTAGCGGTTTTGTGTGAAATTGCATAGAACTAACTAAAATGACACTAAAGAACTTAATACAATGAGAAATTAAAGATACAAAAATAAAAATTATGTTGGGGTGTCTATTTTCCTATTTTCTTAATTATTGCTTTAATTTGCTATTGCCTTGTTTTTCACCTCTCAACACTGGCACTTTGCTCGGCGAAACGCGTGGGTGACCTCCATGCATTGTCTGTACATCCAATGTGTACCAGATTTGCCCGTGACGGGTCAAAGGTCACACTAAGGCCTAATCCCGCATACACTCCCAAGGTCTTGACTCTGAACCACAGGAGTCTAGACTTTGATCTCTCCTCCTTCCCACCTGCTCCTGTCCTCACTCAGGAACAGGAAAGGTTGAAGGCTCTCTGCCCCGTGAGAGCTTTACGCACTTACATGCAGAGAACAGCCGAATGGAGAAAAACAAACCAACTGTTCGTCTGCTTTGCAGCACCTGCTACCGGGAGGGCCCTATCAAAACAACGCCTCTCACATTGGGTGACTGAGGCCATTAAAAGGGCGTACAGTAGCAAAGGTCAACAGGTACCCTCTGGAGTGCATGCTCACTCCACTCGGGGCTTGGCCACTTCCTGGTCATTATTCAAGGGTGTACCAGTTGCAGACATCTGCGCTGCTGCGAACTGGAGCTCATTAAACACTTTTGCAAAGCATTACAGTTTGGATGTTACTGCGGGTGACGTCACTCAGGCTGTCCTTTCTAACACACAGTAGAAAGTAGCCTTGGGATGCCTGCTGGTCAAGGGCAGACGTTCACTCTAGCATGCATTTTACTGAGCATTTCAAGGGCGTGAATGGATTACGTTCCCATAGCAAGTATGTTGCACCGAGAGACCAGACTGAAAGGGAACTGAAAGTTATGCACCATAACTCATGTTCCCTGAAGGAAGGGAACGAGGTGCAACATATCTGGCCCTTTTCAATGCTGAAAGCTCGGTGAAGTGCAATTTTGGAGAAAGATGGAGGGGCGCAAGCCGCTTAAGTACCCAGAGGGCGGGGCCTCTGGCGCGGCGGTGACGCCCCTAGCCGTAAAGGCGTGAGTATATTCCTTCAGGTAATCGCGCGGGGGCGCAATTCCCATAGCAAGTATGTTGCACCTCGTTCCCTTCCTTCAGGGAACATGAGTTATGGTGCATAACTTTCAGGTTTCTTCTCTGCTTTCAGGAAGGCCCAGTTAGGATATCCACATTCCTCTAGGGCCTGTCTTGTGTGGGATTTCTCCTTCTGCCTGGCTCCTGAGTTAGTGGGAACACTGTCCACTCTGTTATAAACAGCCCTGATGACTTCTAACTTGTGCTCCAGCAGGTGATGGGAGTCAAACTGTAAATACTGGTCTGTGTGGGTGGGTGTGCGTTGCACATCAGTTTTCAAACGTCCTCCATCAGAGACCTCACGGTTCAAGAAAGCCATCCTGCCATCTTTTACATCTTCTTGTGTGAACTTTATATATTTATCCACAGAGATGATGTGATCAGTGAAATGTTGGAGATTTGATTTTTACCCAGGTGTCATCAACAGACCATGAAGACGAGACATAACCATAACATAAAGAGAACCTGTCCATCGCTGTACAGGGGCGGAGGCCTCCCTGTTCAACTGCCACCCTCTTACAATGCTGTGAGTATGGAGTATGCATATGCAAGTATCACTCAGCCACATTTGCGCTTTGAGTGTCGATAAGATAGAAAGGCGCTACATAAGCACAGTCCGTTTACCAATCTGTGAATAGCAAGCAGCCATCAAGGTACTACTCATTGATCGTTAGGCTGATGGTACTCCCATTGCATTACATATAAACAACTAGTTCTGGATGTCACCAGCAAACTGGTTGATCCACTATAAGAAGGTGCTGCTCATAAAACTGAGTTCATTGCAGCTCCTCAGACTGGAGAAGTCTTTTGGATAAAAGACAAAACATTTTAACAAAGAAGTATCTATGTAGAGGACCTGATTCAACCTTGTTTGATTTATCTCCCTGGATTATTGAGCATGAGGACAATGTTCCCACTACTTTTAGAACATTGGGGTTTTAGAATTTGTGATGAATGAGGGCAATGGAACAGTGATCACCAAGTGGCAGTATTAAATCACACTATTTAATAAATCAAATGCAAACTAACACAGTAATCCGTTCGCTCAGTCACAGCATATGAACATTCCTCACTCTGCTCTTGCACATCAGCAAAGAACCTGCTGCGTAATCTGGTTGGACCCAAAAGCTGTGGAAATTTCCTGATTCTAAAATGTATGCTGATATAGACATTAAGAATTGTGCACTGAGGCAGGGACAGCATAAATGAAAGCTCGCAGTCGGAAAAAAATATAGTAAAATATTCTTGGTGTTTTTCTGACTGCAGCATTCAGATTTAATTACACAGTTAGTATGAACAGCCACATCCTACTGCCATAAAACAGGAGTCCATGTGAGTTAAGTTGGTGTAAAAACCCTTACAGTCTGTAGCATCAATATTCTGTCTGCACTTAAAAGTATTTTGTAACCCAGAAGAGAAAACATCCATCAAAGCACTTGCACTCTTTTATTTAAAGAAAATAACAAAACTTTTATTTTGGAAAGAGGAAGTGTAAAAGTAATGTTAATGATAGGGAAATTCAACATTTATCATATTAAACTTATTACTCTAATATATTCTGATGAATCATTAACCAGTTTGCTTCTCCAAAAGTCTTTCTAGCTTTACTTCCAGTTGAACGGGAGGTGTGGTCCCGTCTTTCTAACTTATGACGCCAAATTCACTCTGCTGCATGTTGGGGATGAAGAGAGGTTGGTCATGGACGCACTGTGTTAAACCTTGAGTCGATTTGATGAGTTTCAATGTAGAAAAACATTTTAAAACAAGTAAAAGCGTGACCAGATGTCCCCGATTTTCGGGGAGAGTCCCCGTTTTGGACGACCTGTCCCCTGCTAAAGCTGTCCCAGAAAATGTCCCCGATTTGAGGTACGCGGGTGCAACAACCGCTATTACCGTAGCAGCTAGTGATGCCGGCGCTGTAGCGCTGACGCTACAGAGAAGAAGAAGAGAGAAGATAATGTAAGATAATGGACAGAGATGTTTGTAAAACCACAATTCCGAACTAGTTTGAAGGGACATTCAACCTCAATCCAGGGAATTAGATTATGGAATGGCTTGGAGAATGTAGTTAAAAATGCCAAGTCACTGTTTACATTTAAGAAAATGATCAAAAGGAATTTGTTGAAAAAATATATATGAATTAGCATAATGTGTATTGTATCAATTATTAGTTATGTATTAGTATTAGTATTAGAAAATTAGAAAGAGTTAGTCATTTTGTACTGCTGGTGAAAGATTATTATTGTTTAATCTGATTGTTTGAAAAAAGGGGCAGATATAATAAGATTTATTCTTCTTTCTGCTACCTTTCATTTTTTTACATTGTGTACGTATCATTAATGGGATTGTCTTGTATTGTGTTTCTTTTGTAAAAAAAATGAACAAATTTAATAAACATAAACATAATTCATAAACAGGAAAACAGCTCATACAATGATTAGATCATTAGTCATACAAAAATAACTTCTTATATTTTTATATTTTTTATATATTCAAAACAAACAACAAACAACCAATCATAAGCCTGATGTGTTTAAAGGATCATCTAAGACAACCACATTAAATGAAAATTGACACATTGTACTGTTTTAGAAAAAGTAGGATGCTGGTGAAGATTCTCAGTTGTCCAGGACATGATAAATCAAAAGGCGTTCAATACAGAAACAACTGGACTTTATTTGTAACAGAAGATGTTTCGCTTCCCATCCGGGGAGCTTTATCAATTCAATGAGGAGACAGGGATGACAGACTCTCAAACCACCTGCGCTCTCGGTCCAAAAAAAGCACATTCTGGTCCTCAAAAGAGTGACCCTTGTCCGTGAGGTGGAGGTGAACAGCTGAGTTTTGTCCAGAGGAGGAGGCTCTCCTGTGTTGGGACATTCTTCTGTGAAGAGGCTGTTTAGTTTCTCCAAGGAGGTGAAGGAGGCGGTTTATGTAAAACGAGAGAAACCATCGTTAAATAGAGGAGGAGGTCTAAGATTCGAACTTTCTAAAACTTATGGTGCGGCCCTGCAGCTGATTCCCAGACGTTTCTCATCTGATGAGAACAGAGGAGCTACGTTTGTGAATTAGATTAACAAAGACTTTGACAGGTCCCTGCTATCAATGTGTAAAGTGTGATTTGTAAATTTACAAACAGTAGGATGTGTGTGTGTTTTCTGTAAGGTCTGCTTTCACACACTGAACTTAGAATGGGTCATAGGCACGTGTTATCCCAAGTAAGTGTATGTGTTAGTTTCCAATTTACATAGGTTGGTGCGTGTCAGTGGCCCAGCCTGCTTATAACTCCTCTCTCTCTCACTGTCTCCTCATTGAATTGATAAAGCTCCCCGGATGGGAAGCGAAACATCTTCTGTTACAAATAAAGTCCAGTTGTTTCTGTATTGAATGCCTTTTTGATTTAGGAAAAGTAGGATAAATCAGAAGCCTACAAACCACATTGCTTTTGTATATATAGTTTAATAAACAAATAGTAATTTTTCTCCTGTTTGAAATGTGTGTTTAAAAGATCCAAAAAATGGGGACGCCCCTGAAGTGGATCTAATAGAAAGGTTGATTTGAAATGTGGTGGTTCTATATTTTTACCACAACTGACTCGACTAGACTGGACTTATTTTGGGCTAATGAACCACATGTTGTATTGTAAATTCTTTATTCCTACAGCGCTGTATGTTATTTGTACTTTTCTATTTGTTGCACTTGTGTTTAAGCTTCTACCACAGACTAAAAAAAGGTAAAGTATTTTATAAGTACCGGTAAGTATAAAACGTCTCCTACTACTTAAAACTAGGGATGCACCGATACCAGATTTTTGAAAACCGAGTACAAGTACAAGTACAAGTATGGGCGGCCGTGGTGTAGTGGTAATGGCAGTCGTCTCCCGATCGGAAAGTTGGCGGTTCGACTCCCGGGACCCGCACCATGTGTCGTTGTGTCCTTGGGCAAGACACTTAACCCTGAGTTGCTCCCGGTAGGACTGGAAAGCACCTTGCATGGTAGTCTGCCGCCACCGGTTTATGAATGTGTGTAGCATTCAATATATGTGTAGCACTTTGAGATTTTCAGTAATGAAAAGTGCGTTATAAATTGAATTAATTATTATTATTATTATTACTTACATCAAAGTACTTGCCGATACCAAGCACCGATACAAGTACTAATTCAGATTTTTAAAAATCATTCTAATTAACTTAAACTGTTTATTTTCATTAGACCAGTGTTTTTCAACCTTTTTTGAGCCAAGGCACAGTGTTTTCATTGAAAAAATCACGAGGCACACCACCAACCAGAATTGTAAACAAAGATACTCTGTATCCGCCTATATTAAATATATAGTCATTCTTATCAAAGTGTCTTGAATAGGAATGAAATAAACACAAAAATGTATTTTTATCATATTTTATATTTCTTATTTCAAATTGCACTTAACATGTCTTTAAAAATACACCCGAACAGTACCACAACAATGTGGTCTTGTGACTGTTACATGCTCAAAGCAGCAAGGGGCGATATGTACCATTTAAGTTTACCGGTATATTTTTTTGGGTACTTCATTGTGTGTTTTATGAGTGTGGACAAAGTCAAACACTAAAGCTGTTTAGAAAACCACTTGATTTCTAAACTTAAAAATATTTAGATCACAGATCAAAAGTTTAAACTGAGAGAATGTATCATTTTAAGGGAAAAATATGTTGTTTCAAAATTTCATAGCGTCAACAAATCCCAAAAAAGTTGGGACAAATCCATTTTTCCCACTGTACCGTAGTAAGTGGACCCCTTACCGATAGCCTTGGCCCCCTCTCGGCCCCCCCAGCAATAAAAGTCTAGCTCCGCCACTGGTCCAGAGCAGCGCAGCGCTTAAACTGGCAGAGAGAGACAGAGACAAATCCGAAAGCCACGCGCAGTTTGGAGAGCAGAGGAGAGAGACAAACATTTCAGCCACGCAGGTGAGGCAGGCAAACTGAGCCGTGCGCTAAAAGTGTGTGTGTGTGTGCACGTGTGTGTGTGTGTGGGGGGGGGACAAAGCGCGTGTAGTAGGAGCGTGCGCTAAAAGTGTGTGTGTGTGCACGTGTGTATGTGTATGGGGGGGGGACAAAGCGCGTGCAGTAGGAACAGGACGGAGGGGACAGGGAGAGAAACATTTCAGCTGCATTCAGGGTTTTTTTTCCTTCCATGAGGAGGGTGAGAAACATGAGTCCTGGGCGTTTGTGTGTGTGGAGGTGGTGGTGGGGGGTGTCAGCGTGAGTGTTCAGTAGTAGTATGAGGCTGCTTTTTGATAATTTCCACGGCACACCCGAGGCACACTAGTACATTTGAACTCTTAATGAAATGAAACTGGTATCGGGTCCTGTAGTATCGGAGCCCTTTTATGAGTACGAGTACGAGTAAACGCGCATGGTATCGGACCGATACCCGATACTGGTATCGGTGCATCCCTACTTAAAACCAACCTCAATTACAATGATCATACTACCGGTAATTAAAACTAACCCCAATCAAAATGAGTGATTACTTATTTTCACTAAAGAATGAAATCATTTGTTGTTATGTATTGTTTGTTGTTGTTGATTTTGCCATTAAATACAAATGTTTTAGGTGGTAAGAATGGAACTTTATTTTAAGTTTAAAGAAACAATTTTTATTATAACCATTACAGAAATTAGTTTGTTTACAGAAACTGACTTATTACAACCATTATAGTAAGAGTACATACTAGCAGTAGAAATTGTCAATCATTAAGTTTACAGATTTAACTCACTAGGAGTTACCCACAGTCAGGCCTTCACCAGCCCACAAATGGGTTATGGGATCAAAAGGCCCTACAGTTTATTTTACAATTTGCAAGTTTTTGGTGTCCAGTTCTTCTCTCAACAGACTACAGATTCCAGTACTCCTCAGGACGAGGTGCCAGTGAATCCCACCAGGTGGTGGAAAGAACATCACACATTGTCTGTCTCGAGACAGTCTTATTTATTTTTTATTATTTTTTGTGTGCTCATAAAGAGCTATTTTACTGTGTGTTTTAAAATATATATATATTTTCCTACATCTCTAACAAACATTATTTTTCAATACTTTCCCACATCTTCAAAAATATATTATTTTATTATTTTTATTTGTTTAACACATTTCAAATAGCCTCTTAAAACTTTGAAATAAGTCATAAAATAAGTCAACTACAAAGTTCTCCTCAAAACTTTATTTCTCTCAACCGTCCTCAAAGAGATGATCCTGAGTTAAATAACAGAATGCCACTGGCGGGGGCATCAGGGCGGCAATGTACTTTTCACCTCTAATTTCAATTCGGCCTCGAGGTTTTTCATATCGCTCATAAAATTAAGTAGTAATCAGTTTAAATGATAAAACAGGGCAGATATGATAGGGAAATTCAACATTTATCATATTAAACTTATTACTCTAATATATTCTGATGAATCATTAACCAGTTTGCTTCTCCAAAAGTCTTTCTGTATGTAACAAAACTTATCTGAAGAGTACAAACTGTTGTTTCCTGGACACAGAACAAAAACACTGATTAGGCCAGCTCATGTTTATTCACAGATAAAGTTTTAACATTACGTTATTGTTTGTTTTGAACACTACCACGTTTTCCATGTGCTATCTGAAACTGTCTTTACTCATCATTATCCTACTTTTGAGAGAATAAAAGCCAAGCACGCATTGACCACTTCGGACTTGCTTCAAACACGTTTGAACCTGGCTCCAAGCGAGTTTGAAGTGATCTCCCATTTGCAAAGTCTGCTTCTTGAAACTTACTCTTGTATTTCTTGTGTGATTCTTTTTAAGGTAAAGTTAAAGGTGATACAAACCCCATCAGTTTATATTTATAATATTATACTGTATTAGGATAAGTCTAAAACTTATCAACTTCTGAAGGGAGTATCTGAAACAAAAATCTTGTTTTCTTTGTTAAATAATTTGTACATTTTCAGTATGTTATATGTTCTAATATTTTGGAGGGGATTGTGTTAATATTATGTCTCTGTTTTAGAGCAGTGGAAGACTTATAGAAGAGGGAAAAAGAGGTAAATAGACGAATAGACAGAAGAGTTAAAGAGAGAGAAGAAAAATACAAAGACTGGTAGAAAAGAGTGAATGAGAGCAGAGGAAAATAGGAAGACATAGAATGAGGAATACAAATTTTGTTTGAGTGACGATGAAATAAGTGGAAGAACAAATAAAAAGAAAACAATAGGTATATAATCATATTACCGGTACTAAATTGTGTCTTATTTCTCATGTTTCATATAAATATACTGGAGACAGTAATACACGCATTCATTACATCTAGGCTTGATTATTGCAATTCACTCCTGTTTGGTATCAGTCAGACCACCATTGCACGACTACAACTGGTCCAGAACGCAGCAGCCCGATTTTTAACCAGTACAGGCAAAAGAGAGCACATTACACCAGTCGTGGCCTCCCTGCACTGGCTACCGGTTAATCTCCGAATCCAGTTCAAAGTTCTCCTGTATGTCTACAAATCGCTGAACAGTCTCGCCCCCGCCTATCTCTCTGATTTGCTACAGTCCTATGTCCCACCACATTCTCTGAGGTCAGCGAACTAGTTACTTCTCACAGTTTCAGGAACTCGTCTTAAGTGCAGAGGTGACAGGGCCTTCTCTGTAGCAGGCCCAAGACGTTGGAACGAGTTACCTCTGCTCGTCAGACAGGCCCCCTCCTTCTCAGTTTTCAAATCCCGTTTAAAGACCCATTACTATTCTGTTGCTTTCAACACCAGTTTATCTGTGTTTGGTTGTTATATTTATTATCTGCGACGATTTTATGTCTATACAGTATTCTGGGTTTTTTTTGTACTTCATTTTGTATGTTGCCTGTGTGTTGCCTGTTGTTTGTTTGTTTGTACAGCACTTTGGTTGGCCTTGTTGCTGTTTTAAGTGCTCTATAAGTAAGATGATATGGTATGGTATGTTTTAAGTATTTCTTGTTACTATTATTTGTGCTTTTCAGTTTTGTGTGTGAACTTTTCTGCTCTTCTTCAATTCCAGACCTCCGTGGCCACCATGGCTTGATGGCTCTTCAGACAGAGGAGGCCTCGCAGAACCAGAGATGAGATCATGTCAGTGGACCACCTGACCTTCACTCACCTCACACATGCACACAATACAAATACACATCAGCAGCTGTGTACATAACCATACACTGTGTACTTACTCACCATTGAAAGTACATACATATTCTCATTCACTCACAAGGTATGCACGCTCACTTACGAGTATATACCCTTGACTCTCCTCCCCAGTTTTAGTACTCTATCACTACTACTATTATTTCATTCATTTTATTACTCTTAGGAAAAGTTAAAAGTGTGGAGAGACACATTCCTGCTGTTATATTTGATTTTTATTGTTTAAACATGAATAAATATGTAAAAATATATGAAACTGTAACTGTCCCCGTTTTTAATTTCATCTTGATACAATTTCATTGTTTTTGGTCTCTGAGCTCGAAATGTCCTCAGATTTTCCTTCAGAAATCTGGTCACCTAAAGTAACTGCACTTTTCAGAAGCTAATTTGGAATATCTGTTATGGTAAGTTGATGAGAGCACGAGGCAGAAACCGTGTGGCCGTCCATTGCAGTGTCCGTATTGAAAACTTCATCTTGGTGAGTTAAGACCATGTGCTGTTAGCGTCATGCTAAAATTAGCATCGTGCTAACACTAAATGGCTTTTGGATTTATTTCTGTTTAAATGCCTGAAAATATTTCTGTTAAGATATGGTTTTACCCAATAAAATTTAAGTTCTTTTTGCACTATTTATTTTAGTTGAATGATACAACAGATGATTATCTGGGAGAGTATTGGAGCTAACCAGACTAAATGCTCCTTGGTAAAGTGATAAGTGAATGGCATTTCATGTTATGATTTACAAAAGCTTAAACAATTATTTAAGAATCAATTATTTAATTGGTTAGAAAGAAAAAATATACTAATCATAATTTCATGGTTAAAAGATAACTTAATTTAATTGTTTCATGTGGTTAAAATTAATTTCATGTACTACAAATGATATTTAAAGAAACATGCATGCAAAACATTATTGTAGTAATGAGAATTAAAGATAAATACTAAGCTATAGCTGTAAGAATGGATAAGGAAAAAGGGTTCTATTTCATCCCTCCTGACCGCCAGAGGCAGTGCTTAAGCACTGAATGATCATTCTTGCGCATGCGCAGGTCGAGCACAAATGACAACAAAGTCACCCCGTGACCTGTCGGGGACCGACGTGACTATATAGGCACATGGCACTGGACGTTCAATCCCTTCGTTCTTCACGCTTGCAAGTTTGTTGAGTACAGGCTTGTGGTCGTGTGAAGCTGGTTGCTTCTGTGTGAACCACTGCTTTCCTAAACTGCTTGTTGCTGGTAGTCACGTGACCGTGTTTGGTCGGAGCTGCGGGTAAGTCTCGCCCTCCAAGGGCTGCACAAGCTGTTTTCCCCTTACCAGATCTACGGTTGCTTCTGCGACAACTGAGTTTTGCTCTTTTTTGACTGGTGGCGTTTCTGCGCGCATTGAGTTAATTTGCCGTTCTAGTCGTTTTATCTGACTCACCTGTAGCGTTTTCGCTCGCGTTGAGTTTTTTCTGTTGGCTGTTTATTTAAACTCACCAGTGGCATTGTCTGCTGGTGCTGAGTTAATCTTTCGTCCTAATTGTTTTATCTGACTCACCTGTAGCGTTTTTGCTCGCGTGGAGTTTTTTCTGTTGGCTGTTTATTTTAACTCACCAGTGGCGTTTTCTGCTCATGCTGAGTTTATCTTTCGTCCTGGTTGTTTTATCTGACTCATCTGTGCGTTTTCGCTCGTGTTGAGTTTTCTATTTGTTTGTTTATTTCAACTCACCAGTGGTGTCTCTGCTCATGCTGAGTTGTTCTATAGTTTATCTAAACTCACCGGTGGCATTTCTGCTTGCGCTGAGTTATTCCATTGTTTGTTTATTTCAACTCACCAGTGACGTCTCTGCTCGCGCTGAGTTTGTAGCCTACAGGGGTGTTTTTTCCTACAAACGAAGTCGCCAGTGGCGCTTTCTGCTTGTGTTGACTTCTTTTTGATGGTGGGCTGATCACGCTTTTCAGCCGTATGATGCTGGAAATTTGGTGCTGCTCGACCTGTCTGGCGCCGCTTCAGCCCGAGGACGAGCATAACTTGTGTCCCTCCTGTCTCGGTGTAGGACATCTCCGGGAGACGCTGTCGGATAACGCTTGCCCCAACTGTAACGTCATGCCCCGGTCGGTCAGACTGGATCGGTTGGCTGCGCTGGAGCGGCCTACCGACTGGGCGGGTGCTGCAGAGCATAGCCCATTGCCACCGGGTCAGGCAATGTGCAAACGGCCTGCTGTGGCTACGCCTTCACTGCCGGCAAAGCGAGCCAGACGGCCCGATGCAGAGAGGTTGTCAATGAGAGTGGATCACCTCACTACTGAGCTGGCCCTCCTCCAGTCCTTTCAGGCTGATGGTGATCAAAACAGAACACTCCCTCCCGAGCAGGATGAAGCATCAGTCATTGGTGACAATGCTATTTCGGTGGTGGCCTCTGGCACCCATTTCTGTGAGGACCTTCCGGAACTGGGCTCCGGGGCCTCTGGGTCTGGCTCCATTGCCTCCCAGGAAGATACGGAGGAGTCTGTGACAGCCGCCATTCGAACTGCTCTTGCCCGTCTACAGATTGGTGTCCCTCAGGCCTAGCCTCCAACCTCCAGCGCATTCTTTAGGCATAGTAGATCAGAGGCTGCCTTTGTGGTTCCTCCCTCGGAGGAGTATATACGGGAACTACATGCTTGCTGGTCTGACACCAAAGCATTTTCGCATCTGACAAGGGATGGCAGGGCCCTGGCGACCATGCAGGAGGCACCCAAGGTTGGCTTGGGGCAGATGCCTATGGTGGAACTGAGCATTGCCTCTCTTATTATCCCACCTGATGAGGCCTTGCGGCCCAATGCCCGTTGTCCATGGCCTCAGTGCTGTATTACTGATGACCTTCTCTGCAAGGCCTATGATTCAGGGGCCCGCATGGGCCGGATTGGGAACTCTCTTTCTTATCTTATACTTGGCCCTGTCTTCCTATTTGGAATCTGGACCACCCCACGCAAGGCCTGGTTGATACATCTCTGCAGGCCTTTGCTTTCATGACAAGAGAGATTGGCCGTACACTCTCCACGCTGGTGCATGCTTGTCGCCAGGTCTGGCTGGCGCAGTAACCACTTACTGAGCCTTGTAGGAGAACCCTCCGGGACCTACCTGTAGTTCCAGGGTGACTTTTTGGCTCTGCAGCACTGGACGCCTTGAACCGTATGGCTCAGGCGTCTCGGACAAGGCAGCAGCTGGCAGGGCTTCACAGACGTGATCGCCAACTAGCTGGCGCTTGGATGGTAGCAGGTCCCTCACGGAGGTCCTCACTCCCGTCTTCTTCTTCCACTGAGCCTCAGGACCCAATGCAGGGTCGGAGATCGGCCCAGAGACCTACTCCAGGTTAGAGAAGTCAGGCTTGTGACCTAGCTGGGGCAAGGCCATCTCACCCCTTTCGAGCGGTACAGTCTAGCCGGCGTCCTCCCAGGCCTTCAAAGGGTCGGGGCCCCCGCAGATGAGGCCTTAGGGCCAGCAGTCGTTATTTTACCCCGAGATAGCTCGACTACTGGGTTGTACACATCCCGGACTTGTGGGTGTTGTCCACCCTGTCTCGGAGGTATCGTCTTCAATTCCGCCGCCGGCCATCCTTCTCTGGCCGAGTCAGGATGACTGTGATCCGTGACCCGGTGAAGGCGCAAGTACTGAACAGAAAAATCTGCACCTTGCTGGCCAAGGGAGCTATAGTGCCTGTGGACCCTCTGCTTGATCCAGGTTGTTTTTTTTATTCCACATATTTTCTAGTTCTGAAGAAGTCCGGGGGTCTACGTCTGGTTCTGGACCTCAGGGACCTGAATGTATAGTTGAAGGTCATGCCTTTCTGCATGCTGACCACCAAGGACGTGTTGCGAGCGATTTCCCCGGGCAATTGGTTCACTTCTATAGATCTCAGGGATGCCTATTTCCATGTTCCAATCACGTCACCCCATTGACGGTTTCTTCGTTTTGCCTTTCAAGTACGATACTTTCAATTCAGGGTCCTCCTGTTCGGTCTTTCGCTGTCTCCCAGGGTGTTCACCCGATGTGTCGTAGTGGCCCTCTCCCTTCTACAGGCACGAGGCCTAAAGATCCTCCCGTATCTGGACGAGTGGCTCATTTGTGCCGCGACGCGGGATCAGGCGGTTCGAGATACCCAATTAGTGCTCTAGCATGTGGGACGCTTGGGCTTGCAGGTGAACATAGAGAAAAGCAATCTGACTCCCTCATAGGAGACCATCTTCCTGGGCATTGCCATGGACTCCATCTCAATGACTGCTTTGCCCGTCACCCCAGCGGGTCGACAGTATATTGAACATGCTCTCAGACTTCAGGCACAGCATGGCACCGCCTCTGGTGATGTATCTTCGACTTCTAGGGATGCTTACAGCTGCATCTGCCATGGTGCCCTTTGGGCTGCTGTCATTACAGCCCCATCAGATGTGGCTGAACGGCTTGAATTTAGACTCTTCATGACTCAAATATTTAATGGAATATTTGAGGGTGAGAAAATGCCTGAAGAATGGAGAAGAAGTGTGCTGGTTCCCATTTTTAAGAACAAGGGTGATGTACAAAGTTGTAGCAACTACAGGGGAATTAAGTTGATGAGCCACACAATGAAGATCTGGGAGAGAGTTGTGGAAGCAAGACTTAGACAAGATGTGACTATCTGTGAGCAGCAGTATGGTTTCATGCCAAGAAAGAGCACCACAGATGCCATCTTTGCTTTGAGGATGTTGATAGAGAAGTACAGAGAGGGTCAGAAAGAACTCCATTGTGTGTTTGTGGATTTAGAAAAAGCATATGACAGGGTACCAAGAGAAGAGGTGTGGTATTGCATGAGGAAATCTGGAGTGGCAGAAAAGTATGTTAGACTGGTACAGGACATGTATGAGGACAGCAGGACAGTGGTGAGATGTGCTGTGGGAGTGACAGATAGCTTCAAGGTGGCGGTGGGATTGCATCAAGGATCGGCTCTGAGCCCCTTCTTGTTTGCTCTGGTGATGGACCGACTAACAGATGAGGTCAGGCAGGAATCCCCATGGACTATGATGTTTGCAGATGACATTGTGATCTGTGGTGAGAACAGGGAACAGGTGGAAGAGAACTTGGAGAGGTGGAGGTATGCTCTTGAAAGAAGAGGAATGAAAGTCAGTCGTAGTAAGACAGAGTACATGTGTGTGAATGAGAGGGAGGCCAGTGGAACAGTGAGGCTACAAGGAGCAGAGGTCACAAAGGTGCAGGACTTCAAGTACTTGGGGTCCACTGTCCAGGAAAATGGGGAATGTGGTAAAGAGGTGAAAAAGAGAGTCCAGGCAGGATGGAGCGGATGGAGAAAAGTTTCAGGAGTGATTTGTGACAAAAAGGTGTCAGCAAAGGTCAAAGGAAAAGTTTACAAGACAGTGGTGAGACCAGCTATGTTGTATGGTCTGGAGACAGTGGCATTGACAAAAAGACAGGAGAAAGAACTGGAAGTGGCAGAAATGAAGATGCTGAGGTTCTCCTTAGGAGTGACAAGGATGGATAAGATCAGGAATGAGATCATCAGAGGTACAGCACATGTTAAACAACTGGGAGATAAAGTTAGGGAGGCCAGACTGAGATGGTTTGGACATGTCCAGAGGAGGGACAGTGGTTATATTGGTAGAAGGATGTTAGAAATGCAGCTGCCAGGAAAAAGACAAAGAGGGAGACCAAAGAGGAGATATATGGATGCAGTTAGGGAGGACGTGGAGGTGGTTGGAGTGAGGACAGAGGATGCAGAGGACAGAGTGAGGTGGAGGAGGATGACTCGCTGTGGCGACCCCTGAAAAGGGAAAAGCCGAAAGAAGAAGAAGAAGAAGAAGATGGCACACTCATTATCTCAGAAAACTTCGGGTGGGTCCTCAGTGTCTCCAGTCTCTGTCCCAATGGTGCGTGAGGATGTTTATGACAGCGGGGGTCCCGCTCGGTTCCCTCCCGTGCCACCGGGAAGTTGTGTTTACGGATGCATCCTCCGCGAGCTCGGGTGCCACCTGGTAGGGTCACATGGCATAGGGGACATGGTCCCAGTGGCAAAGCAGGGAGCACATCAATGTCCTGGATTTACAGGCTGTGCTTCTGGCCTTTCGGAGCTTCCTTCTAGGCTTGCAGGGGAAGCATGTGTTGGTGAGGTCAGACAACACCACTATGGTTTTTCACATCAACCACCAGGGGGAACCAGGTCAAGGAAACTGTTGTGCTTGACTCGATGACTTCTGACCTGGGCTGCTCCATACTTGGCCAGCCTCCGAGCAGCCTACAACCCAGGGCTACAGAATGTGCCAGCAGATTTTCTTTCTCATCAGAAGCCGCTCCCAGGAGAGTGGAAGCTTCACCAAGAGGTGATGGAGAGGATCTGGATGGTCTATGGCAGAGCGGACGTGGACCTCTTTGCCTCATGGGTCACACTTAACTGCCCCTTTTGGTTCTCCTTGGACGACAACAGCCCTCTGGGCCACGATACGCTGGCACACGACTGGCCCCGGACCCTCCTTTATGCTTTTCCACCATTCAGCCTACTTTTTCAGACCATCCTACGGGTTCGTCAGGAGGGACACAAGGTTCTGCTGGTGTCCCCCTTCTGGCCCGCAAGGACTTGGTTCCCTCTACTGCATGAGCTCAGCTCCGGCTTGCCGATGCATCTCCCCTCCAGGAGGGATCTTCTTTCCCGGATGGACGGTCGGATTTTGAATCCCGAACCGGACCGACTCCAGCTCTGGGTCTGGCCCCTGCAGAGCAGGGGCCCATTTTTCAGGATACACCAGGTCAGTAGGACGTACAATGGCTAATGCGTGGGCGCCATCCATGCAGGCCATCTATGCTAATAAGTGGGTGGCTTTTGTGACCTGGTGCCGTGATAAAGGGCAGAATCCAGTGCAATGTTCAGTCTCTGACATACTGACCTTCCTGCAAACATTACTGGATCGAGGACGGTCCCCATCTACCTTGAAGGTATATGTGGCTGCCATTTCCCATTGGCATATTGGCCTGAATGGTTGTTCAGTGGGCCAAGACAAGGACGTTGCACTGTTTTTGAGAGGTGCTCGGCGTTTGCACCCACCCAACCGCCCTGTGGCACCAGCATGGGACCTTTCTCTGGTGCTTGAGGCTCTTCGATCCCTCCCATTTGAACCCCTAGCATCTGCGGACCTCAAATGGCTCTCACTGAAGACGGCGTTCCTTTTGGTGATGGTTTCCGCAAAACGTATGGGGGAATTGCAGACTCTCTCAATAGCCGAGCCCTGTTGCCGGTGGAACCCTGATGGCTCAGGTGTCACGCTGTGGTCTGATTTGGCATTTATGCCTAAAGTGTCCCTGCCAGCAGGTAGTACCCAACTGTTCCATCTTGCTCGGTTTGACACCGGAGGTTCCTCCGAAAATCTGTGCCCTGTTTGTGCCCTTGAGGCATATATTGATGCTACGGCGACCTTCCGGAAGACGAATGGCCTTTTTGTTTGCTACGCTGGCTCACGGAAAGGTCAGGCACTTTCTAAGCAGCGACTGGCACACTGGGTTGTGGATTTGATCGCCAAAGCTTATGCCTTGCAGGACCGACCATTGCCAATGGGAGTGAAGTGCCATTCTACGAGGGGCATGTCGACCTCGTTTGCTGCCATGACAGGGGTACCATTGAACATTATATGCCGTGCGGCCTCCTGGACATCAGTACCTTCACTCGGTTTTACAGGGTGAATGTGGCTGCGCCCAATCCTCTTCAAGGAGTTCTGGAGCAGCATACCTCTCCATCACATTAAGGTGAGTGGAATGGTAGTTGTTCCTTGAACGTTGCCGATTCCTCATGACCATGTTGGCATACATCATCCAGTGCTTAAGTACCACCTCTGGCGGTCAGGAGGGATGAAATAGAACGAACGTTACTACTGTAACTACGGTTCTATGAATCCTGGATGACCGCCAGAGTGCTTGGTCCCTCGGAATCCTTGCTTTCGCGAGAAGTTTGTGGGATTGAACGTCGGGTGCCACGTGCCTATATAGAGTCACGTGGGTTCCCGGCAGGTCACGGGGTGACATTGTTGTTATTTGTGCCTGACTTGCGCATGCGCAAGAATGATCATTCAGTGTTTAAGCACCGCCTCTGGCGGTCATCCGGGATTCATAGAACCGTAGTTACAGTAGTAACTTTCGTTATTTAGCTGTATACAATAATATCATTATTGTGTGTAGGCTAGGTTTCTTTGGCTGATTAAGAAGCTGGATCAGATTACTGGAATCTCTCCGGACTGAGATGGCGAGCCTGTGCCCAGTGAAGAACTGAACATGCGTTTAAGAATCTCATTCTTCTCTCCAGATGAGAACATTCATGTGGTAACAACACGACCACTAAACGGAACAAAAAAGAGCTGAACTTAAGAACTTGCTTTGACTTGACTGGGACCGAGATGGTGTAGAGGCAGGGCAGCCGGCTCAGGAGCTGAAGGTCCCGGGTTCGATCCCTGGTCACTGCATCTCGTTGTGTCCCTGGGCAAGACACTTAACCCTGAGTTTCTCCCAGTAGGACTGGTTGGTGCCTTGCATGGCAGGCTACCGCTACCGGTGTATGAATGTGTGTATGAATGGGTGGATGGCTGGTACTGTGAAGCGCTTTGGGGCCCCTCACAGGGGGCTGGAAAGTGCTATATAAGTAAGCTCCATTTACCATTTGACTGACGACTATAAGGACAAACTGAAAATCTGAGCTCAATTGGACTGAAGTTTTTTTTTGATTTTGTTATGCAGGCTTGTTGTTATTATTGTTTTGGTGAACTGTATTACTGAATTATTTAT
>JBBPBX010044628.1:0-27370 GCA_038048925.1 Garcialebias charrua
GTCTACTGTTGTCCTAATTCTTTATTTAAAACAGATCTCGCTTGTAAATGAGTCTTTGAGGCTCAATGAGACTAATCTATTTAAAAAAAGGTTGATAAAAAATACCTTTTTTGTTTTGATTTTTAATGTTGTTGTTTTTTATTGACATTTTGAGTTTGAAATAAATACAAAATGAGAATTTGTTTTATCCTAAATTATAAAAATATAATTAGAATAATTTAAATATTTTAAGTACACATTTACAACATCTAACAATTACAGTTAGTGAAAACAAATAATAAAAGTCCAAGAATCTTTCATAATGGTTTAAACTCAATTTCTAATGAGGACAGACTGCTTCCATGTGCTCAGATTTCCCAAGATATTTTTAAGTGTGCTTCCCTTTGAATAAGTAAATATATAACTGTGCCACAAATCATATATTTATTTGAGCTGACATATAAAATAATCAAAGTAGATGTTATTTTAGATAGCTCCTCCAGGCTTAGTGCAAGGACAGGAGCCAAGGAAGTTTGGTGTCAGGGATGGATTATAACTATTTCATGAGAGATACACAGAATGTGAGGAAGTAAGTTCAACTCCCATGGCTCCGAGTTTGTACCCATCAGAAACAGTTAGTGTTTTACCAGTGTCCTTGAGTTACCTTGAATAAAACCACCATCTCAGTGTCCAACGTTATTTTAATTCAGAACAAAAATCTTCAAGAAACCAGTTTTAAAGCAACAAAAGTCACTAAGATTAGCAAAATGAGGAGATTGTCTAAATGAAATAATCAAAATGGGTTAGGGTTAGGAATCATTAACCAATTTGTTCATCTGACCATACATGTTCTTTATGCTTGCCAAACCATTTTAAACAATGTGTTCCATCTTGAGCAATATGTTCTATGTTTAGAAAAGTGGCAAAAAGTTGCCCTAATTTGGTATACCATGAGAAAAAAAAAGTATTAAGTGGCATTATAACAGTTCTAGAATACAAAACAAAAGCAGACAGCATCATATTCCAGATGTTGACACATTTGCACATATGTGTATTCAGCAAAATTGAGAAGATGCGAGTCTTGTTTAACTAAGACATTAATCTGAGTGGAGTTACATGTCTTATATGAAGTAGCTGTGCTGCAAAAAAGCAACTTTGTAAATTTTATTTTTATGCATTTTTTATACATTTTAAAAGCTTTAGGATAAACGTTATGCTGTTACAGACTTCAGGTGAAGCTGAACTTGTTTTTCTGACAAGCCATAAAAGAAAAAAAGTGGACATCGTATTAAAAATAATGACTATAAAAACATCTACATTACTGCTTCATTAATATAGGACACCAACCCAGGTCACTATATGCTGGTGAAGATTCTCAGTCGTCCAGGACATGATAAAATCAAAAAAGGCGTTCAATACAGAACAACTGGACTTTATTTGTAACAAACAAGACGTTTCGCTTCTCATCCGAGGAGCTTTATCAATTAAGTTAGGAGACAGTGAGAAGGAGAAGTTATAACAGGTCCAGGTCACTATAGCAATAAATATATTATGATTTAAAGCCGGTATGTATAAACCAGCTTTAGCAGCCAACTGTGGTGGAGTAAAATTAGGACTGGCCAATAGAGACACATACTTTGGGGAATGTCATAGTCAAAGTGCTACAGAACAGGAATCAAATGAAAAGGGGAGTTTATAAAGAACAAATCGGTTGAACATACAGAAACATCAAAACTGTGTGCCTTAGCTGCAGTTTCATCCAGAGGCAGCTAAAGAATGAGAATTAGAAAATCAGACAGTTGTATCCCGGCTTTTTAACGACACTTTATATTGACCCAGCCACAGAGCCTATTACATTCTAGACATGTTCTTATCGTAAACATGCTAATCAGTGAACATACCAAGGGCATTTCTGGTGCTTGTGGTTCCCATTGTCAATACGGTGGTGTGTCCTTTCTATGTCTGAGTGACAGAAATTATTTATTTTCAAACCAAAGAGTATATGAATGTACTATTTGGCCACAATTCAGTGTCATTTACTGCAGCAGCAGAAGAGAGTCTACTCATTCACTGAGCATCCTTCAAGCCACACAGCAAACTTTACATTATGATACTAGATTGTAAGTATCCTGAATCGTTCAGAGGAACATGGTCTGAATATGTGGACCACATCTGAGCAAAGCTACAGTATTAGATTTTTTTTTTCAAACAGCTTGAACTTATTTTCCCTCTCTAAAGGTGATGATGGTGCAAATATACTCCGTGCTTTGGTCAATAACAGAAACTAAACTGAAGTCTTATAGTTTCTTAAAATAGGTTTCAAATGATCAGCAACCCTCACATCCCTGACTATGTGCAACATGCATGAATAAACTAAAGAGCAACTGAATATAACTGAAAATGGGGGATATATTAAGACAAAAACATGTTCGTAATTACAAATAAACCATTTTTTACAGTGACTCTGCCCTGCATAAACTAAATTAAAAAGCTGGATTTCTGTTTAAGGGTTCAGTGCAACAAAATGTTTAACTGTAGGTTTCTACTTGCACTGATATTATCAGACGAGCCACACAAAACTCTAAATGTGAGTGCATGTCTGACATGTCCTGATGCATGCTCAATAATCCATGTAAATAAACCCAACAAGGTTGAATCAGGTCCTCTGGACAAATTGTTCTTTGTTGAAAGATTTTGTCTTTTGTCCAAAAGACTTCTTCAGTCTGAGGAGCTGCAAACAAATGCATGTGTGACATGTACAAAAACAACATAATGGTCATATATTGTACCTGGCAGCATTTTAACATCACTGAAAAACTACTACTATGTCTAAAGAGTATTGCGCATACGAAAGCCTCAATCTGCAATAGAAGCTAAAAGCATAATTTGTTTGCACTCGTTAGTTTTCAGTTGAGTGTGAGAAGCTCTGCTGCATTTCGTTACCAGTTAGTTACTGTAGGGGTAATTGTGTTTGTGCAGACAGAAAGAAGACTGTTGGAGCAAAATGTTTTCATTAAATCAGCTGCCAACTGAAAACTGTCACTGGAGGGAAAAACTAAAAAAACATATCTCTGTTTTGAATTATTGGAAAAGATAGGACCCACACAGGATTAAGCGACAGAGCTTCCTATCTTTGTTCATTGTTGTTTTATGACATGTCGATCATTCCATCTATTTATTTAAAAACTGTTTACCTGTTTCTCGTTTTGGTATTGGTATCGATCGAAAAGATTGATCGATACTATTGATCACACCATTCTCCTTGAAAAATTGAACAAATATGGTATTAGAGGACCAGTATTACAGTGGGTATCTAGCTATTTGAAAGACAGGAAACAATTTGTACAAATAAATGATGTAAGAACTGACCTCTGTAATATCACATGTGGAGTTCCCCAAGGCTCTATACTTGGACCAAAGCTATTTAGAGTCAGAGAGTCAGAGAGTCTTTATTGTCATTTGCACCGCATGTGGTACATGTGATGAAAACGAGATTATGTACACGGGGTCCCAGTTACATCCAACAACAAATGCAAGAGAAAAACAGTAATAACATCTAGAATTAACTAAGAGAAACATCAACTAGTAATACACTAAGCCCTAATGTAGTGGAAAAACATCATTATAAACAGCAGCACGAACATGAGTCTGTATGAGCAGATGGTCACAGATGAACACAGCAACAAGAAAACAGATCAGCATCAGCATGATGTGATATTTTGCAGTGTTTATTCTTATTATTTATTTATTCATGAGTCTAACAGCCTCAGGGTAGAAGCTGTTCCTCAGTCTAGTGGTTCTACATTTGATGCTCCTCAACCTCCGTCCTGAGGGGAGTGGGGCAAAGAGTGAGTGTGCTGGGTGAGTGAGGTCTTTCATGATGCAGGTGGCTCTTTTCCTGCATCTGGAGGTGTAAATGTCTGTGATGGTGGGGAGACTGACTCCAACAGACTTCTGTGCAGCCTTCACCACTCTCTGTAGAGCTTTCCTCTCTGCAACTGTGCAGCCTCCATGCCACACATTGATGCTGGAGCACAGGATGCTCTCCACTGCACACCTGTAGAAGGAGGTGAGAACTGGGCTGCTCAGACCAGCTCGTCTCAGCCGTCTGAGGAAGTAGAGTCTCTGATGACCTTTCTTGATCAGGCTGGTGGTGTTGTTGCTCCAGCTGAGGTTATCATTCAAGTGTACACCCAAGTATTTGTAGCTGGAGACCACCTCCACCGCAGATCCACCTATGTTCAGTGGGGCATGGGTGTGTTTGTTCCTTCTGAAGTCCACAATCATCTCCTTTGTCTTCTTCACATTCATGTGAAGATTATTCTCTTTGCACCAGCTCTCCAGGTGTTCCACCTCCTGTCTGTAGCTGGACTCATCATTGTTTGTGATGCATCCCACCACCGCTGTATCATCTGCAAACTTAACAATATGACAGCCTGGATGTGTGGCTGTACAATCATATGTGAGCAGAGTGAACAGAAGAGGGCTCAGCACACATCCTTGGGGAGAGCCAGTGCTGAGGGTTATGGTGGAGGAGGAGAAGTTGTGGATCTTCACGGACTGTGGTCTGTTTGTTAAGAAGTCTAGTACCCAGTTACAAATGGAGGGGCTTAGTCCAAGTGTGGATAGTTTGTCTATCAGAGTTTGGGGGATCATGGTGTTGAAGGCAGATGTGAAGTCCACAAAGAGCAGACGCACGTATGAGTCCTTCTGATCCAGGTGAGTGAGAGCAGTGTGGACCAAAGAGGAGATGGCGTCCTCTGTTGATCGGTTCTCGCGGTATGCATATTGATGAGGGTCCTCGTTGATGTTGACGGTTGTCTTGATGTGGGACATGACCAGTTTCTCAAAACATTTAGCGACTATCGGGGTGAGGGCCACCGGTCTATAGTCATTCAGACCAGTCACTGTGGAGCTCTTTGGAACTGGGATGATGGTGGCGGTCTTCAGGCAGGTGGGAACTGACTCCAGTGAAAGTGAGGTGGTGAAGATGTCAGCCAGCACCTCACAGAGCTGGTCCGCACATTCCTTCAGAACTTTCCCTGGGATGTTGTCTGGTCCGGTTGCTTTATGAGGGTTGATCCTTCTGAGACTGCCTCTCACTTCTGCTGCGGTCAATCTGAGATGCTCTTCATCTGGTGATTTATTTTATATGTAAATGACTTGGTAAATGTGTCAGGACTCCTTAAATGTGTACTTTTTGCTGATGATACCACATTTTTTCTGTTTAGGTGAAGATATAGAACAAATGTTGGAATTGATAAAGACAGAATTTGTCAAAATACAAACTTGGTTTAAAATCAATAAATTATCATTAAATCTAGAAAAAACTAATTACATGATATTCAGTAATAAAAAGAAAACTGTTGATGTTCCACTCAAAATTGAGGGTGTTGAGATACAATTGATCACACCATTCTCCTTGAAACATTGAACAAATATGGTATTAGAGGACCAGCATTACAGTGGGTATCTAGCTATTTGAAAGACAGGAAACAATTTGTACAAATAAATGATGTAAGATCTGACCTCTGTAATATCACATGTGGAGTTCCCCAAGGCTCTGTACTTGGACCAAAGCTATTTATTTTATATGTGAATGACTTGATAAATGTGTCAGGACTCCTTAAATGTGTACTTTTTGCTGATGATACCACATTTTTCTGTTTAGGTGAAGATATAGAACAAATGTTGGAATTGATAAAGACAGAATTTGTCAAAATACAAACTTGGTTTAAAATCAATAAATTATCATTAAATCTAGAAAAAACTAATCATCCATCCATCCATCCATTTTCTTCCGCTTATCCGGGGTCGGGTCGCGGGGGTAGCAGCCTAAGTAGGGAGGCCCAGACTTCCCTCTCCCCAGCCACTTGGAGCAGCTCCTCTGGGGGAATCCCAAGGCGTTCCCAGGCCAGCCGAGAAACATAGTCCCTCCAGCGTATCCTGGGTCTTCCTCTGGGTCTCCTCCCGGTGGGACATGCCCGGAACACCTCACCAGGGAGGCGTCCAGGAGGCATCCTAACCAGATGCCCGAGCCACCTCAACTGGCTCCTCTCGATGTGGAGAAGCAGCGGCTCTACTCCGAGTCCCTCCCGGATGACTGAGCTTCTCACCCTATCTCTAAGGGAGAGTCCAGCCACCCTGCGGAGAAAACTCATTTCAGCCGCTTGTATCCGAGATCTTGTTCTTTCGGTCATAACCCAAAGCTCATGACCATAGATGAGGGTGGGAACGTAGATCGATCGGTAAATTGAGAGCTTTGCCTTTTGACTCAGCTCTCTCTTCACCACGACAGACCGGTACAGCGCCCGCTTCACTGCGGACGCTGCACCTATCCGCCTATCGATCTCACGCTCCAGTTTTCCCTCATTCGTGAACAAGATCCCGAGATACTTAAACTCCTCCACTTGGGTAAGGACCTCCTCCCCGACCCGGAGAGGGCACGCTACCCTTTTCCGGCTCAAGACCATGGCCTCGGATTTGGAGGAACTGATCCTCATCCCGGCCGCATCACATTCAGCTGCAAACCGCTCCAGCGAAAGCTGTAGATCACGAGCTGATGAAGCCAATAGGACCACATCATCTGCAAAAAACAGAGAAGCGATTCTAAGGCCACCAAAACGGATCCTCTCAACACCTTGGCTGCGCCTAGAAATTCTGTCCATAAAAGTTATAAACAGAATCGGTGACAAAGGGCAACCTTGGCGGAGTCCAACTCTCACCGGAAACGAGCCTGACTTACTGCCGGCAATGCGGACCAAGCTCTGACACCGGTCGTACAGGGACCTAACAGCCCATATCAATGGGCCTGGTACCCCATACTCCCGGAGTACCCGCCACAGAACCCCCCGAGGGACGCGGTCGAATGCCTTTTCCAAGTCTACAAAGCACATGTAAACTGGTTGGGCAAACTCCCACGCACCCTCCAGGACCCTGTTGAGGGTGTAGAGCTGGTCTAGTGTTCCACGACCAGGACGAAAACCACACTGCTCCTCCTGAATCCGAGGTTCGACTATCCGACGGACCCTCCTCTCCAGAACCCCTGAATAGACCTTACCAGGGAGGCTTAAGAGTGTGATCCCTCTATAGTTGGAACACACCCTACGGTCCCCCTTTTTGAATAGGGGAACCACCACCCCAGTCTGCCAATCCAAGGGAACTGCCCCCGATGTCCACGCGATATTGCAGAGTCGCGTAAGCCAACACAACCCCACAACATCCAGAGCCCTAAGGAACTCAGGACGAATCTCATCCACCCCCGGAGCCTTGCCACCGCGGAGCTTTTTAACCACCTCGGCGACCTCAGCACCAGAGATTGGAGAGCCCGACCCAAAGTCCCCAGGCTCCGCTTCCTCAGTGGAAGACGTGCCAGTAGGATTGAGGAGGTCTTCGAAGTATTCCGCCCACCGACTCACAACATCCCGAGTTGAGGTCAACAGCACGCCATCCCCACCATAAATGGTGTTGGTCGCGTACCGCTTTCCCCCCCTGAGACGCCGGATGGTGGACCAGAATCGCCTCGAAGCCGTACGGAAGTCATTCTCCATGGCCTCTCCGAACTCCTCCCACGCCCGAGTTTTTGCCTCAGCAACCACCCGAGCCACATGCCGCTTGGACTGCCGGTACCCAAACGTATTGTGAGGGTCTGCTGGGAACGTCTGGCAGAGTCTCCCGTAAGACGGAGCTTTAACTCCCACCTCCGGGAGAGCTTTGAACTAATTACATGATATTCAGTAATAAAAAGAAAACTGTTGATGTTCCACTCAAAATTGAGGGTGTTGAGATTTGTAGAGTGAATGAGGTGAAGTTTTTGGGTGTTATCATTGATGACAAACTGACATGGAAACAACACATAAATTCTGTAAGAATAAAAATAGCTAAATCGATTGCAGTACTGTACAAAGTCAGAGACCTATTGAATGATAAAGCTCTGTATTTGTTGTATAACACAATCATTGTTCCACACTTAATCTATTGTATTGATGTTTGGGGGAAAGCGTGTAAAACAATCACAAAGCCTATTTTTGTATTACAGAAAAGAGCTGTAAGAATTATCACTAGAAAACATTACTGTCATCCATCAAGTACATTATTTTATCAACTGAAGTTATTGAAGTTCCATGATTTGGTAGACTATAATATTTTATCAGTTATGTATAGGGCTCAAAATAATGCATTACCTTTAAATATCCAAATGCATTTTGTTAAAAGACAAAGTTGTTATAATCTTAAGGGGACAGAGATGTTTGTAAAACCACAATTCAGAACTAGTTTGAAGGGACGTTCTACCTCAATCCAGGGAATTAGATTATGGAATGGCTTGGAGAATGTAGTTAAAAATGCCAAGTCAATGTTTACATTTAAGAAAATGATCAAAACGAATGTGTTAAAAAAAATGAAATAGCGTAATGTGTATTGTATTAGTTAGAAAATTAGAAAGAGTTAGTCATTTTGTACTGTTGGTTGAAGATTATTATTGTTTAATCTGATTGTTGGAAAAAAGGGGCAGATATAATAAGATTTATTCTTCTTTCTGCTACCTTTCATTTTTTTATATTTTCTACATTATCATTTATGGGATTGTGTTTGTATTGTGTTTCTTTTGTAAAAAATGAACAAATTTAATAAACATAAACATAAGCATAAAGATTATTGAATGAAATATATTGTAATGTTGAATAATTTTCCTTTTTCAAAGAATATACACTAGAATAGTGTGACCTTCGCTGTAAATGACGGTGAAAAACTGATCAGCTATAAAGGCTCTTTGTCACCTTGACAGAAATTTGGATTTGTGTGAGTCTGAATTGGTTAAAAAGTTTCACACTTACACAAACAAGTCCAGATATCAAACAAATAAAAATAAAAAATAAATCTCTGTTATAGAGCTAGAAGCATACTGAATCAAGAGGATGCTAAAAAATAGTCCATGCCTTCTTCACATGCACAAAAGGCTATTGTAATGTGATGTCATTCTAGCCATCCATCATCCATCCATCCATCCATCCATCCATTATCTTCCACTTGTTCTGAAGTTGGGTCACGGGGGTAACAGCTTGAGCAGGGAGGTCCAGCCACTTCTTCCAGCTCTTCTGGGAAGACCCCAAGGTGTTCCCAGGCCAACCGAGAGACATAGTCTCCCCAACGTGTCCTGGGTCTCCCCCAGGGTCTCCTCCCAGTTGGACGTACCTGAAGCACCTTGCTAGGGAGGCGTCCAGGAAGCATCCTTACCAGATGCCTGAACCACCTCAACTGGCTCCTCTCGATGTGGAGGAGCAGCGACTCTACTCTCACCCAGATAACTGAACTCCTCACCCTATCTCCAAGGGAGAGTCCAGCTACCCTGAAGGAAACTTATTTCAACCTCTTGTACCCATGATCTCATTCTTTTAGTCACTACCCAGAGTTCATGACCATAGGTGAGGGTACGTAGACTGACCGGTAAACGGAGAGTTTTGCCTTACAGCTCAGTTCCCTCTTCACCATATCGGACTGGCACAGAGTCTGCAAGATTGTAGACACTGCACCAATCCATCTGTCAATCTCACGCTCCATTCTTCCCTCACTCGTGAACAAAATCCAGAGATACTTGAACTCCTCCAATTTAGGCAGAACCTCATCCTTGACCCGAAGAGAGTCATTCTATCCGGGTGTCTAAATTCTTCTTACAAATCTTGCAGCTTATTCAGGACACTGTAACATGGATACTGAATAAAGTTCAGTTCAGTATATTTCTCATGTTTTAGCCTCGGGATTTCCAATGACTAGAATTGTTTTCTTCTTCTTTCATCCAGTGACTAGGAGAATGCATTACAAAAATATCCTCATTGCAAAACAAGCAACTGAATTGCCCAAATCCAATGTATTTAAAACAACTAATTGTCCCTTACAACCCAACTAGAGCACTTTACTTCCAGCTTGCAGGTCACTTGTTCTATGAATGTCTAAAACTAAAATGAAAGTTAGAGCCTGTAGTTTTCAGGCTCCTGTCTTCTGGAGTCAGTTCGCTGCTTCAGCACGAAATACCAACACTGGCTCTTCCTTTAAAACCAATCTAAACACATATTTAATTGGCAGAGCTTATTTTATGAATTATTTTAACATTTCCACAGTCGTGGTCACTGTTTTATTGAATAGTCTGTGTCACTTGTTTTAAAATGTATCATTGACTTAAGCAAAATTGTTAATATGTTTAATTCATTTTTTATTAGTTCAATTGAAGAATTAACAATGCATCTCAAACACCCTGACATCCCACATAAATCTCTAGATGTCAATAAACCAGTATTTAGTATACAAGAAATCTCTGTCACTGAGGTTATAAAAACTATATCATCTCTAAAAGGCTCAAAGGCTAGAGACATATTTGGCCTGACAAGTCATTTTTTTAAGCTTCATAAAGAAGCACTTGCAAGTCCAATTGCACATATAATTAACCAATCGATTAAATACGGAGTAGTGCCATCCACATGGAAAATTGCCAGGGTTACCCCAGTGTTTAAGACAGGAGACAAAACAAAACCAGAGAATTATCGTCCTATAAGTATTTTGCCAATCATTTCGAAAATTGCAGAGAAATGGGTTGCTCTGCAGTTAACAGAGCATTTAAATGAAAGCCCAACTTCTCTCCATCCCATGCAATTCGGGTTTAGGAAGTATCACTCTACAGAGACAGCCACCTGTTACCTTCTGGAAAATCTAAAACAGCTTCTAGATCAGGGCGGCTTTGTGGGTGCTGTGTTCCTTGACCTGAAACGTGCTTTTGACACAATCAACCACAACATTCTTCTTGCTAAACTAACTCATTTTAATTTCTCTAATAGTGCCCTCTGCTGGATGAAATCATATCTGTCTGATAGAAAACAAGCAGTACAAATAGAAAACTCACAATCTACCTTTCTTACCTGCTCAGCTGGAGTCCCACAGGGCTCAATACTGGGACCAATCTTATTTAGCCTATATGTTAATGATTTGCCAAATGTTTGCAAAACTGTAAAAATGCAATTATATGCAGATGATACTGTATTGTATGTTCATGGAAAAACAAAAAATGAAGCTGCTGCTGTGCTTTCTAGTGCCATGATCCCGGTGTCTCACTGGCTCCAGGACTCTTGTTTACATCTCAACACTAAAAAAACAGTCTGTATGTTTTTCTCTCGGCTGCCACCAGATGATGGGCATCCATCTGTGTTGGTCAATGGCGAGACATTAGATGTGGTTGAACAATTTAAATACCTCGGAGTCATTTTTGATTCTAATCTAAATTTCAAGCAACATGTAAAGAGAATTTCACATATAATTAAACTTAATCTGGCAAACTTCAAACATATAAGACCTTCTCTGACAACAGAATCAGCAAAGGCTTACATGCATGCCATGATCTTCAGCCATATAGCCTATTGTTATACTACATGGTCTCACACTTCAGAGATCGTCATGAAGCCCCTAAAGTCTCTTTTTAAGAAAACACTGAAAATTTTTGACAAAAAGCCAATACAGTATCATTACTGCAACATCATAAATAAGTACAACATTTTGGATTTTAATAGCTATCAGATTTTTATGGACGTTTGCCTGATTTTTAAAGTTTTAAATGGACTTGCTCCTCCTCCTTTAATATATTTTATAAGTAAAAAAACAAGTACAGTAAACACAAGAGCACTGACCAGAGGAGATTGTGATGTGCAGCGGCGCAGGACTAAATTTGGCCAAATGGTGGTGTCCATCAGAGGCACGCAGTCATGGAACACACTGCCAGTTTCCATCAGGAACTGTGGCACCTACTCCAGCTTTAAAAAATCTCTGAAACTTTGGCTGAAAACTAATCAGAAGTGCACTCATGTGTAGATTACTTTGTCTATTCTTATGGCATCATATTTTTATTGTAATTTTATGTTGTGTTATGTTATAGGTGATGTTTGTATTTTTCTCCGCTCTTTTGTTTTATGGGACGTTTCTTATTCTTACCTGCCTTAGGACAACGGATGCAAATTAGCTATTGTGCTAACTCCGGCATATTTACATTGATGCTAACTGCTTTTATGTTGATTAATATGCATTGTCCTAACTTAAATAAATAAATGAAATGAAATGAAATTAGGATTGATTTTTTTTAACATATTTACGCTTGTTAAATTTGTATTGCTTTTCAATTTCTTGCTTTTATTATTTCTAATTCTTTTCTATCTTATTCTATTATTCAATGTTTTCTAACTCCTTAAATATATAGGTGTGGTCATTAATTGTTTTAGACATTAATTGTTGGTATTTTTATATTTATTTATTTATTTTGTTAGATTTTTTTTAATTCTCTGATTTGTTTTTATATTGTATGATTCCTCTTGTATGTTCCTTTGTATTGAAACTCTGGCACAACAATTTCCAGTGGAATCAATAAAGCTCTCTTATCTCTTATCTTAATTGCATTAGGGCGAGTGACAGTTGGACCACAGAAAACTTAGTCAGATATAGCAAAAAATAAATATTTATTCATTTAATGCTATAATGGTGCAGTTCTTAGAACTGCCTTCTCTTGACAATAAAGCTGCCGGATTAAATCCCGGTTGGGGGCTTTCTGTGTGGAGTTTGCATGTTCTCTCCATTCATGCATGCATTTTCACCTGGTACTCCGGTTTCCACTCACAGAAGTCTAACTGGTAACTCTAAACTGTTCCTAGGTGTGGGTGAGAGTGTGAATAGTTGTTTGTCTCTATGTAACTGAATTGGATGGACGGACGGACGGACGGACGGACGGACGGACGGACGGATGGATGGATGGATGGATGGATGGATAATTAGACATTTCAGAAAACAGAGACAAAGATGCAAAAGCAATATTAAAAGAACGCAGAGACAAGATGCCTAGGGGCCAAGATGGTAGAGGCAGGGCTCCCGACTTGGGTCCCGAAGGACCCAGGTTCGAACCCCGGCCACTACACACCTTGGGGTGTCTATGGGTGCACACCTATTTCCCCAGCTCCCCGGGCGCTTCCTATGGCTGCCCACTGCACCACCTGGTGGTGGTTGGGTTAAATGCAGAGACGAATTTCGTCTTGTATGGGAAACATACACAGATGACAAAAATGTGACATTTATTTGTGGAGCCAAGATGGTCTAGTGGCAGGGCTTTTGACTTGGGACCCGAAGGACGCGGGTTCGCGCCCCGGCCACTACCCACCTTGGGGTGTCTATGAGTGCACACCTATTTCTCCAGCTCCCCGGGCGCTTCCGGGCTGCTCACTGCACCACCTGGTAGGTGGTTGGGTTAAATGCAGAGACGAATTTCGTCTGTGTATGGGAAACATACGCAGATGACAGGAAAAGACATTATTATTATTATTATTATTATTATTAATATGATTTTTGCCATACATCAAGCAATTTTTACCAAAATAAATGTTTTATAGTGACATGGAAAGTATGGGACTAAAATTATTTTATTAGAGACTATGTGTAATTTTCCCAGATGAGGTGATTAGGAATGTCATAAATATGAGTCACCTGAAGAACATCCCACAAAGATCTATACCTGAGTCGAGGCTTTCTTCACATTCCTAATTTGAATCTGCAGGCACTGCTAATTACCGGTACGCCCGTGTTTAAAATCCGAATTACCACTTCCAAAACTTAATTTGTGAGCAGTCTGTGTGTCCCAAGCCTATTTCAGGATAATTAAACTGGTTTAAATTTGCAATTATCAGTATGGGCTGCCGAAAAACAAACGGTTTGCATGTTAAAAACTGTCATTAACATTTGCCTGGAAATGTTAAATGCTGTCGTTAACATTTAGCAACAGAACATAATGGAGTCATAGTATTTTCTTGCCAATCTGAGAAGGGCTGAGCTACAATCATAATTAGATTACAGTAATAAGAAATACCTGGGATAGTAGGTTAGGAGTCAAATCACAGAAAACAGTCCCATTCTTTAACTTTATAAAAATCAAATAAATCTGAAGTCTCTGATTTTCAGTTTACAACAAAATACTGAATCATCCAATAAACATTCTCCCATTTTTCTCTATCAAATCAATTTTTTTGTTTCCTGTGCATGCTTATTTTGAATTTATAAAGTTTTCCAACACCTTCATGATTTTTACTTTTTCCAACATTAAAATTGACAAATTTATTTCCTTTTTTTTTTCATTCAACCTTTATTTAGTCAGGTAAATCTTTTGAACCTCATGGGCTCATTTACGAAAGCGACCTGCTAAAACTAAAGAACAATGAACAGCAATGGTAGAATTTCCTTAAACAATAAACAATAAACAAACAAACAATAAACAATAGAAAACAAAAGAGAGAAAAAAAATATATATATATATTTTTTTTTTAACAAAGTATCAAAAAACTAGCAAAACATTATAAGGTATATGTATAAAATCAAAGACAGGAACAAATCTGCATTGGTTTTTGCCAGGATTCCAACAGATTCTGAAAACCATTTAGAGAAGTCAAGTTCGAGAGCTTCAGATCTTTTTGTAAGATATTCCATGAAGCAGGAGCAGAGTAGGAGAAGGCCCTTTTTCCAAGTTCAGTCCTCACTGACGGAACACTGCAGGTAATCATGTCCTGAGAGCGCACGCTGTAGCTGCACTCACGCAAAGACATGTAGGAGGAGATGTATGAGGGCAGCAGACCAAGAAGTGATTTGAAGATGAAAATGTACCAGTGGAAGAGTCTGCGTGAGGTTAATGATGACTTTTTATGACTTTTTATGATTTTTATCTTAATCTCGAAAAGAAAACTTAAACTAAGCAAGATCACATTTATTAATAACTTTTTAAGCCTTTCTTTTTGAGTTTTAAATATGAGGACATGTCCAGATGTTTCCAATCCATATCTCTAAAATCTGTTTAGCTTGACCTTTCTGTTGTGCAGGATACCTTTCAAGTGGTAAAACAGTGCAGGCTTTAAAATAACAGATTTCTTGCGTTTAGTTCTTGGTTATGAACTTTTATCTGATGACGGCTTCCTGTCTTCTTAGAAATTATTGTATGACTGTGACATTTTTCTTTCAAAAATGTTTCTTTTCTTTTGACATTGTTTTTCAGGTTTAAGAGGCAGATCTTTCAGTTCTCATGCTGCTCTCTTGTGGAACCAACTTCCAGTTTCTGTCCATGAGCCTGACACATTGTCCAGTTTGAACACTGGGATTAAGACTTTACTTTTTGATAAATCCTGTAGTCAGGTTTGGCTTAGTTTCCTGAGCTATCCCTCAGTTATGCTGCTGTTGGCTGCTGGGAGTACAAACTGACCACATTTCTTCACTATGCTACTGTCTTTATTTACTCTGCTCAACCTGTTTTGTATTTGTAATTATTTTTTCTTATTAATGACATGTGTTTATGTCTTTCTTCCATAGAGGGTACACCTGCACCTACATCTGGACCTGCCATTCTGTGTCTGTTTGTCTCTCCTTCCTGTCCTCTCAAACCCAGCTGGTCAAAGCAGATGTCCGCTCATCCTGAGCCTGGTTCTGCAGGAGGTTTCTTCCTTCATAAAAGTGAGTTTTTTTTCCTTTCCACTGTCGCCTTTGTGCTTGCTCAGGATGGGAGACTGTGACGAAATGAAGAGTCAGCAAGTCTGCTGGCTTCCTTAGATAGAGAACTTTTCTAATTGGCTTTTCTGTGTACCGGTATGTGAATGTTCCTGTTCAGAGCCCTGAGACAACTTTATTGTGAATTGGCGCTATACTGTATTAAAAAAAACTGAATTGAATTGAAAGTTTAGCCAGATGATGTGAGCCATCAATGTTCCACCAATTTCAGGTTTTTCCAGAGACTTTTCACTGGATTATAATTCAAATTATCTTTATATGGACAATCAAAATTTGTATTTATTTATTTATTTTTTCCAGTCATGTTTCATTCAGTACACCATAGGTTGCCTTTGTCGGTCCTTACAGCCTTATTGGTACAGTGTACAAGTTGTTGTGGTGCAAAATGTTTTCCCTTGGAATTGCTTAATGTTTCTCTGTCTTCATCTTTCTTTCTGTCCTCAATAGTCCTAAATCTTTGTTTAAGACATACTGCCTCAGAATGATACTTCTATCCCTGTGTTTGACTGCTGGGACAATATTAGGTAGATGGTGCTCAGGGCAAGCTTTAGGAAAAATCACTTTCCTCTGGCTTATAACTTTCATTTAGCTTAAGGCCATTTATCTCTGATTACTCGATAAGTCTGGGCAGCTACACACAAAATATATGCTGATTGTTCCAAACATTTAAATTTTATTTTCATTCTTGCACCGATTTGTCTTGACACCTTCAATCTATTGTATTTTTTCAGCATCACAGCTTGATGACCTTTACTTTTCTTTTCCTAAATATGCCCAATCCACTCAGGTTGTTTTCACACCTGATAGTCTAGTAGACTCGGTTCGATTGGGGACCAATATTCATGACCTTTTGTTTATATTTGAGCTGATGCGGTGTGCATTCACACTGCACTGTGCAGTTGAGCCAACCGGTTCGAACCAACCTGTTCCCCCACACACCTGTGGTGGCGCTGCACAAAGAACTACTGAAAGAAACGACACAAAAACCTCAGAAGAAGACACTTCTTCTTCGGGAAATAAAAACGGTTTAGCGGTTTTAGGAGTTCTATTTTGTCATTTTTCAACAATGGACTCAGCATGAGCGGAAGATGAGGCAAAAGACCATGGAGCAGTGCTTTAAGTGGAAAAAAATAAGTGCCGGTACCCTCCCTAATGTCATAATAATATGCATACCTGCAAACTCAGAAGGGATGAAAAAGGTGACAAACGTTGCGCCAACCCCCCCCCCCCGAAAGATTTTGTAATTTTTTAACATGCTTCAAGTAAAAGTCATTTACTAACCTGATTTAATGAGGACATAAATAGGAAAGATTGTGTCAACCAAAAAATCAACAACCAACAACAGCAGCAAGTCAAATACAGCAGAACATTTTGCTAACAATGTGCTGCTCCGAGTCAACAGATGCATTAAAAAACTTAAAGGTTCAGTATGCAGTTTCTGTAGAACTTCAGCAGTTAGAAATATTTTCAACAGGCAAAGCATTCTGATCCCTCCCCCTCAGAGCCATATGTGGCTCTGCCCCCTTGTGGTCTGTTGAATTTCAAATTCAAGCTCTGTTTTTATTGGCTGATTCAAATTCAAGCTCTGTTTTTATTGGCTGGTTACAAACTCTGTTTTTATTGGCTGGAAAATGGCGGGTCACCTTTTCTTTTTAGAAATGCTTATTTACCACCTGGAGAAGCAAGGGGACAATATTTTTTTTAATTTTTTTTCAGAGATTACCTGGCTAACATCAGTCTGTCAGGAGGTAGTGACAGAGTGAAGAAATATGTTCATAAAAAAAGCTACATACTGCAGCTTTAAGACTTATCTCTTCAGACAGGCTTTTGGTTAATTTTGTACATCGATTTTAGAGTTATGTTTTACCTTTCTTCTGTATAGTACTTCTGTGATTTTATGATTTTATTTTTCCTTTTGTAAAGCACTATGTGACTCTCATGTCTGTGAAATGTGCTATATAAATAAAACTTACTTACAGTAAAAACTCATTTCTTAAATATGCTGGTGAAGATGTTTTGCCAGAAATTTTGAATAAAGTAGATGCCATTTCCTGCATTCTTGTGTATTTTAACAAGTTGTTAAACATCTATGTTTACCTACATGTAAACATGATTCACTAACTATTTTAGAGACATCTAACAAAATAAAGTCAGGTCCTGTGGACAGATTAAAAAATTGTTGAAATTATTATTGATCATGAATCAGGATATTTTAGAGACACCTCATTTAACTAGTTCATATAGACATCATCCTGTTTTTAAATTCACTCCTGTGGCTAAGATAATTAAATTAATGTGATACTTTATCACAGTGGCTTTAGGGGTGCAATTGACTGTTATTTTGTTAATTTTTATTTAGTTTTATTTGTAACACAACATGCCATTTTACTAAACAATGGTTACACTGCATGTATAAAAATATTAACTTTACCCACACGTTGGAGGAGTTACTTCCGCTTCCCTCGCGCTCTGTCGCGCTGCAGAGT
The DNA here is from genome assembly GCA_038048925.1 of Garcialebias charrua. Taxonomy (NCBI): domain Eukaryota; kingdom Metazoa; phylum Chordata; class Actinopteri; order Cyprinodontiformes; family Rivulidae; genus Garcialebias; species Garcialebias charrua. The sequence continues at coordinate 18,027 of JBBPBX010044628.1, forward strand.
TTGTTTTTGTTTTTTTACAGAGTTCGCTGTCGTCTCCTCCCCCTGTCTATCCTGAGGTTGTGATTGGCCAAATGACGCGCTCCACCAAAGATGTTTTATTGTTGTGAAGATGCATTACTCTTTCTTGAAATCCAGTCGGGGGAAATGATGCATTCTACTGTAATCTGCCACGGGTCTTTCAAGTGGAGAAGACGAAAATAAGTTCCGGAACGCACCTTACGCTTAAAAAAAGTCCCGGTACTCTCAGGGTTAAATTTTAGAAGTGGCGGAACTGGGGACCGGTGAGTTCCGGCCCACTTAAAGCACTGCCATGGAGAATGTTGTTTTTCACAAAAGGCAAGCTGACATGAGGTAAGAGGTAAGAGAAATGCGTGTTTGTTTGCCTTGCGCTGTAGTCCACTTCCGGCTTGCGTAGCGATACCTGGTCTGCTTGCATTCAGACTGTACTCAAACCGCGCTCAAGTTTTCTTCTACCGGACCGAGACCTAGGTTTTTAGGCGGGCCAGAGTTCGACTTTTTGTTCCGTGACAGAGTTCAATGGTGCGTTCACACCTCCCCAAACGAATTGGACTTCCTAGGCAAACAAGCTAGAGTTCGGGACAACAAGGCTGGTGTCAATGCACCCTCAGTCACTTGTAGGCTCCTGTCCAACTGCAGAAACTTAGCATGTATGTAACATTTTACATCATTGCTTAGCTGCTTGAAAAAAAAAACTATTTAAAGGAAGGATGTTCAAAAACAAATTAATTGTACCTTTCTACGTATTATGCATTATTGTGGATACTGTTTAGAGGGAAAGAAAAACTAAACTTTAAAGTAATCCTCGCTCAAAGAAAATGGAAACTTTCAGTATTCGGTGTGAGAGTGCCTTCCTTTATTTGCTTGTGGCAAAACATAATGAGAAGTTTTTTCTTCTTGGACTTTTAACCAGAACCTTCTGCTTGAAGGCCTCTGCTAGTCCCTGTCACTGCCCCTGGCCTTCACCCACTCCTTCTTTTTTCAAATTCAGCAGAGTTGAAAGTCAGAGCATTTGTCAGAGTTGGAACGTGAATTATTCACTTTCCACAAATGCAAGGCAGCTGCTTCTTGAACAGTACATGTATAGTGAGACAGAGAAAGTGGGGACAGCTCATGACGTCTAGGAGTAACAGGCCACCATGTGCGAGATGTCCAACCAGTGCCTGTCCTCATATGGACTGACCAGCCAAGATGAAACAAAACGGCAAAGGAGGCATCTGGGGGTTCTTTACCCTCAACATCTCATTTGGCTTTTCATGTCTGATAGAGAATTAAATTTGCACTTTGACCATTTTTCACTTGGTTCTGTCATTGTTCCATAAATGAGAAAATCAAGGATAACAAAACTATTCAAATCGCGCATCACAGAATTTGTGATTTCTGGACACTTCCAGTCATAATTACTGAAGGTGGAGGAAAAAGATACATACTCACTTGTATTTCATGTTTATCACCGCAGGTGTCTGTCGTTGTCATAATCTGTGTCTGTGTATATATTCAGTTCCTCGTCGTCGTCTTGTCTTGGTCTCGGGATTGTCCTTATGGTGTGTTTCTGCCTTCCGTCCTGTGTCCTGTTTTCACTAAGTAAGCTGCCCGGTCAGCCTTCTATTTCTGTATAATAAATATTTTGATTTTCCATGTCATCCTCCTGCAATTGGGTTCAACACTCCTGACGGCAGAACAGGACAGAATCCCGAGACCAGCTCTGAACCCAGCAGGAGGATGGTCACTTTGTTTGAGTTTTTGGCTCGTGAGGCGGACAAGACCGCTCAGCGTGACAGAGAGGAGGAGGAGAGAAAAAATAATCCATTTTGGGGGACTCGCCTGGCTATTAAACCTGGGTCCTCAGCCTCTCCCCTCCTCATCGTCACGCTGCTGCACCTTGCTGCCCACCTCCTCCTCGTTTGCTCCTAGCTGTCCCAAACCATGTCAGAAAGAGGGGGGCAAAATGCTGGTCCTCCCCGAGCCCAGCGTAAAAGGGGAGAGCTTTGCGAGCTTGGGGAATACCCAGCTCTCAGGTACCAGAGGTACGGCAGAGAGTTTCACTGGGAAGGTACCTGTATCCGCCAGAGAGTCAGACCAGCTCTCACTCACTGGAGGAGCGAGGGGGAACTCTCTGGGGGAGAGATATCCATGCCCCCACTTGCCTGAGGAGCAGCCCTGGCTTTCCTCACCAGAGGAGCTAGAATGGTGGCAGGCTTCTATGGTGGCTATATATCTGGACCCGCTTCTGCCCTGCTGCAAGAAGACCCAGGTGGACGCTCCTCACTCCAGTCCTCCAGAGGGGTTCATGGCTCCATCTCCTGCAGCAGCCCCGGTCTCACCACCTGCTAAGTTTCAGCTCCTACTCCAGCTGCAGCTCTGGCCCCATTTCCTACTACCCTGGTCCTTGTTTCCCCAGCTGTAGCCCCAGTCCCTGGTTCCCCAGCTGCAGCCCCTGTCCCTAGTTCTCCAGCTGCAGCCCCTGTCCCTGGTCCACCAGCTAGAACCCCTGTCCCTAGTTCTCCAGCTGCAGCCCCTGTCCCTGGTTCTCCAGCTGCAGCCCCAGTCCCTGGTCCACCAGTTGCAGCTCTGGTCCCTCATTCCCCAGCTTCAGCCCCTGTCCCTGGTTCCCCAGCTAGAGCCCCTGTCCCTAGTTCTCCAGCTAGAGCCCCTGTCCCTGGTCCTCTAGCTGCAGCCCCTGTCCCTGGTCCTCTAGCTGCAGCCCCTGTCCCTGGTCCTCTAGCTGCAGCCCCTGTCCCTGGTCCTCTAGCTGCAGCCCCTGTCCCTGGTTCTCCAGCTGCAGCCCCTGTCTCTGGTCCTCTAGCTGTAGCCCCTGTCCCTGGTTCCCCAGCTGCATCCCCGTCTCTGGTCCCTGGTTCCCCAGCTGCAGCCTTGACCCCATCACCTCCAGCTGCAGCCCAGCTTCCATCACCTGTTGCTGAAGCCCAGACTCCACCATCAGCTGCTGCAACCCAGCCTCCATCACCTGCTGCTGCAGCCCAGACTCCACCATCAGCTGCTGCAACCCAGCCTCCATCACCTGCTGCTGCAGCCCAGACTCCACCATCAGCTGCTGCAACCCAGCCTCCATCACCTGCTGCTGAAGCCCAGACTCCACCATCAGCTGCTGCAACCCAGCCTCCATCACCTGCTGCTGAAGCCCAGACTCCACCATCAGCTGCTGCAACCCAGCCTCCATCACCTGCTGCTGCAGCCCAGACTCCACCATCAGCTGCTGCAACCCAGCCTCCATCACCTGCTGCTGAAGCCCAGACTCCACCATCAGCTGCTGCAACCCAGCCTCCATCACCTGCTGCTGCAGCCCAGACTCCACCATCAGCTGCTGCAACCCAGCCTCCATCACCTGCTGCTGAAGCCCAGACTCTACCATCAGCTGCTGCAACCCAGCCTCCATCACCTGCTGCTGCAGCCCAGACTCCACCATCAGCTGCTGCAACCCAGCCTCCATCACCTGCTGCTGCAGCCCAGACTCCACCATCAGCTGCTGCAACCCAGCCTCCATCACCTGCTGCTGAAGCCCAGACTCCACCATCAGCTGCTGCAACCCAGCCTCCATCACCTGCTGCTGCAGCCCAGACTCCACCATCAGCTGCTGCAACCCAGCCTCCATCACCTGCTGCTGCAGCCCAGACTCCACCATCAGCTGCTGCAACCCAGCCTCCATCACCTGCTGCTGCAGCCCAGACTCCACCATCAGCTGCTGCAACCCAGCCTCCATCACCTGCTGCTGCAGCCCAGACTCCACCATCAGCTGCTGCAACCCAGCCTCCATCACCTGCTGCTGAAGCCCAGACTCCACCATCAGCTGCTGCAACCCAGCCTCCATCACCTGCTGCTGAAGCCCAGACTCCACCATCAGCTGCTGCAACCCAGCCTCCATCACCTGCTGCTGAAGCCCAGACTCCACCATCAGCTGCTGCAACCCAGCCTCCATCACCTGCTGCTGCAGCCCAGACTCCACCATCAGCTGCTGCAACCCAGCCTCCATCACCTGCTGCTGCAGCCCAGACTCCACCATCAGCTGCTGCAACCCAGCCTCCATCACCTGCTGCTGAAGCCCAGACTCCACCATCAGCTGCTGCAACCCAGCCTCCATCACCTGCTGCTGAAGCCCAGACTCCACCATCAGCTGCTGCAACCCAGCCTCCATCACCTGCTGCTGAAGCCCAGACTCCACCATCAGCTGCTGCAACCCAGCCTCCATCACCTGCTGCTGCAGCCCAGACTCCACCATCAGCTGCTGCAACCCAGCCTCCATCACCTGCTGCTGCAGCCCAGACTCCACCATCAGCTGCTGCAACCCAGCCTCCATCACCTGCTGCTGAAGCCCAGACTCCACCATCAGCTGCTGCAACCCAGCCTCCATCACCTGCTGCTGAAGCCCAGACTCCACCATCAGCTGCTGCAACCCAGCCTCCATCACCTGCTGCTGAAGCCCAGACTCCACCATCAGCTGCTGCAACCCAGCCTCCATCACCTGCTGCTGCAGCCCAGACTCCACCACCTGCTACAGATCTGGACCCCGGCTCATCTGCAGTCTTCCCTCCTGTTCTGCACAAGGTCCACGCTCCTGGTCTGCACGAGGTCCACGCTCCTGGCTCTTCTGCTGAGGTCCTCATATCTGACTCTTCAGCTGAAGTCCTTGTCTCTGGCCTGCCTGCAAAGGTCCTCATCTCTGACCCGCCTGAGGAGGTCCTCGTCCCTGGCTCTTCACCTGAGTTCTTTGTCCCTGGCTCGTCTGCCGAAGATCCTGGCCCACCTGAGGTCTTCGCCCCTGCCCTCTGGTTCGCCTTCTGGTTCGCCTTCTGGTTCTCCCCCTGGTTCACCCGAGGAGGTCCTCATCCCTGGTTCGCTCCCTGGTTCATCCGACGAGGTCCTTGTCCCTGGTTCGCTCCCTGGTTCATCTGCTGAGGTCCTCGTCCCTGGTTCGCTCCCTGGTTCATCCGACGAGGTCCTTGTCCCTGGTTCACTCCCTGGTTCATCTGCTGAGGTCCTCGTCCCTGGTTCGCAGCCTGGTTTGTCCGCCGAGATCCTCACCTGTGGTCCATCTGAGGTTTTCACCTGTGGTTCAACTGCAGAAGATCCCAGCTCACCTGCAGCCTTCGTTGCTGCCGCCTGCGGAGGTCCTCACCCCTGGTTTGGCTCTGGAGGTCCTCATCTGTCTGAGTCCTGGAGGAAACAGGTGGATACCCCTGCGGCCTGCAGATGGACAGTTCCCTGGCCACACACCGGAACTCTGGCCTGAGGGTGGATGGTTTTGAGGCCGCCCTCCTGATCCCTTGCCTCATTGGGGACAGTCACCAGGTCGCCCGCTGGAACCCCAGACCTGCCTTGGACATTCTCCTGTCCTTCCACCTTGACTCTGGGTTGGGGTGTTGGGTTTGGTGTTCCGCAGGGTTTATTCCTGCTGGTTTTTTGTTCATTTGGTCCTCTGTGTTTCTCGGTCTTGGTCTGTCCAGTGTTTGTCCCACCTCCCACCCAAGTTGGATATAGCTTGTCCTTGGGATGTCTGGAGCCATCCCTTGAGTGGGGGGCACGGTGGAATTTTGGTCCTGTCTCTGTCGGTTTCCTCATGTTTCCAACTCTCAGTGTTTTCCTTCCTTGTGTTCAGTCCCTGTCTCACCTGTGTTTCATGTTTATCACCGCAGGTGTCTGTTGTTGTCCTAATCTGTGTCTGTGTATATATTCAGTTCCTCTTCATCTTGTCTTGGACTCGGGATTGTCCTTATGGTGTGTTTATGCCTTCCGTCATGTGTCCTGTTTTCACTAAGTAAGCTGCCCAGTCAGCCTTTGCTTTATTTTTGTATAATAAATATTTTGATTTTCCACATGCCTCCTGACATCCTCCTGCAATTGGATTCAACACTCCTGACAGCAGAACACGACAAAAGCAGATTTATGAACACGTTACATATGCATTTACGACGAGGCGGTCTATGAAGCACTTACAGATAGTCCATTGTCCTGATAAATGGTAAATGGTAAATGGAGCTTACTTATATAGCGCTTTCCAGCCCCCTTTGAGAGGCCCCAAAGCGCTTCACAGTACCAACCATCCACCCATTCATACACCAGTAGTGGTAGACTGATAAGATGATGGTCAGCTGGCACAGTTCTGATGATCCTTCACAGAAGATGGGGGGGGGGGGGTGCAATAGGCAAAGATTTTCCTTAGTTTACACATCACCCAGAAGAAATTGATGTTGGCCTGTTTCAAGGCCAACTGGGGAGTCAGATTTAGATAACCACAATTGCTGATTTATTCAGACAGACTTTTTTTCCCCTTGTCAGTGTAAGGATGGCTCCCTCTGCTGGTCTGTCTCCCTCCTTACATCCTGTGTAAGCTCTGCGTCTCTGGTCTACATCTCAGGTGTTTGTGTTTTAAGTTAATTAGGAAGCATATTTAGTCAACGTTCATGTGTGTCTCATTGTCGGGTCATTTTCCCTGTTCCCTGGTGTGTCGTTCCTCAGCTCCTTGGTCTCGTGAGTACCTCTTGCCTGTATGTTTAGGATTAGTACTTCAGCCATAGTAGAGCGTCTGTTATTGTTTTGTACTGCCACGTCAGAGTTTGTTTTTGCCTTATTAAAGTATTTTATTTTACTACTCTTGCCTCTGTGAGTCTGCCTGTCCGCACCACGGGACTCATCCCTCCACACCGCACCAAACCGTGACAGAATGACCCGACCATTTTGAGTCCCGCGGACAGGTAAAAGATAGACTTACCCAGAGGCAGAAGATGTCTGCTCAGAGGGAAGCGGCAGTCTACAGAGTTGGCGGGTTTCGGACCAAACACGCCTGGAGCAGCTACAGGTCCGAGCCGGAGCAACTTCCGTCTCCCATGCTGGTAGCGGAGCGAGCGAGGGAGCGTCGGGGCGGCTGCTCCGACCAGTTCACCTCCTTCACTCCTGCACGAGCCATCTCGCTGTGGGATGTGTCCGACGAGGAGTCAGAGTCGGACCCGGAGGAACTCTTGCCATTTCCAGCTCCAGAAACACGGCGCCGCCGGAGGGGGCGGCGACCGGCGAAGACACACGTTTCCGGGTTTCAGCCCGGTTCCCCCTCTGTTTCTCCCACGCTGTCTGAAAAGCCTGGGGGGATTTCGCTGGGGGGGAGGTACCCTCGCTCTGTGACGTCTCGGGGGAGACGTGCTTTGAGGGGGGGTATCCCCACAACGTGTCTGCAGGGGACATGGAGTCTCCTGCACGACGCACAACCGAGAGGAAACCTCCTCACACGACTCCTTTGCTGAAGGAGTGCATGAGCACCCGCTCTGAAGAGGAGCTGTCTGATCTCACGTCGACCACAGGGGTCGCTACACCTGCAGGACTCACACAGGAAGAGCCTGCAGGACACACAGGAGAGTGTTCGAGCTCTCACTTTACTGAGGAGCGGATAGATCCCACCTCGACCACAGGGGTCGCTGTGGGACAAGGATCCGAGGCCACCCTCACTCTGCAGCAGATACACAGACTGTTTTCTGCTGCCATCAATAACCTGGACCCACATTATAAATATAGGACTTATTCCATTATTGAACACATAATCATTAACAGTACTTGTTTAATATCCAACCCAGGCCTCACTCAGATGTTGACATTGGTTAAAGCTATGAAAGATGAAGCGTTTGTTTTAAAGTGTGCTTTCACTCCAGCCTCCACAGAGAGCGCTGACTCTGCGTGCTTTGCAGCAACAGAGGGCACTGCTCCCAGGACTCCTGTTGAAGGTGCTGACGTCCCTGCACCAACAGAGGGTGCTGAGGTCTCGGCACTGACGGAGGATGCTGAGGTTCCAGCACTGACAGAGGATGCTGCACCACTGGCATCTGTGGAGGGTGCAGATGTCTCTCCAGTATCCCCAGAGGGCGCTGTAGCCATGACTCCAGAGGGCGCTGCCATTATGAACACTACAGCCGACTCCTCTTCATCACCAAGGGGTGCTGTTCTGCCGGTGGCACCAGGGGGTGCTGTTCCGCCGGTGGCACCAGGGGGTGCTGTTCCGCCGGTGGCACCAGGGGGTGCTGTTCTGCCGGTGGCACCAGGGGGTGCTGTTCTGCCGGTGACACCAGGGGGTGCTGTTCTGCCGGTGGCACCAGGGGGTGCTGTTCTGCCGGTGACACCTGAGAATGCTGTCCAGCCTGTGGCACCAGGGGGTGCTATCCAGCCTGTGGCACCAGGGGGTGCTGTCCAGCCTGTGACACCAGGGGGTGCTGCACCACCAGCGCCTACAGGTCCTGCTTCTGCATCGCCTACAGAGGGCGTTGCATCCACTTCATCTATAGAGGGTCCAGCCTCCGCATCGTCCACAGAGGGCGCTGCGTCAGGTCCTGCTCCAGCATCACCTACAGAGGGCGTTGCATCTACATCATCTACAGAGGGTCCTGCCTCCGCACCGTCCACAGAGGACGCTGCGTCACCAGCATCACCTACGGAGGGTCCACTCACCGTTGACGTCTCCACGTCGATGGAGGGCCCACTCACCACTGACGCCTCCACGTCTACAGAGGGTCTCCGCACCGCAGACGCCTCCACGTCTACAGAGGGTCTCCGCACCGCAGACGCCTCCACGTCTACAGAGGGTTCCAGCACGACTGATGCCTCCACGTCGATGGAGGGTCCACTCGTCGCTGACACCTCCACGTCGATGGAGGATCCATTCATCGTTGACGTCTCCACATCGATGGAGGGTCCTCGCACTGCTGTTGCCTCCACGTCGATGGAGGGTATACTCATAACGTTTGAGGTCTGTACATCTCACGTTACCAGTCCAGAGGGGTCTCAGGAGAGAGCCCCTCACGTTACCAGTCCAGAGGGGTCTCAGGAGAGAGCCCCTCACGTTACCAGTCCAGAGGGGTCTCAGGAGAGAGCCCCTCACGTTACCAGTCCAGAGGGGTCTCAGGAGAGAGCCCCTCACGTTACCAGTCCAGAGGGGTCTCAGGAGAGAGCCCCTCACGTTACCAGTCCAGAGGGGTCTCAGGAGAGAGCCCCTCACGTTACCAGTCCAGAGGGGTCTCAGGAGAGAGCCCCTCACGTTACCAGTCCAGAGGGGTCTCAGGAGAGAGCCCCTCACGTTACCAGTCCAGAGGGGTCTCAGGAGAGAGCCCCTCACGTTACCAGTCCAGAGGGGTCTCAGGAGAGAGCCCCTCACGTTACCAGTCCAGAGGGGTCTCAGGGGAGAGCCCCTCACGTTTCCTGCCTCGAGGGGTCCCTGGAGGGAACCCCTCACGTTTCCTGCTCCGGGAGGGTCCTGGAGGACTCCTCCCAAGAGGTCTCGCAAGCCAGAGGTCTCGCGAGGTCTGCCGGAGGTCTCGCAGCCGGAGGTCTCG
>JBBPBX010044629.1:0-20121 GCA_038048925.1 Garcialebias charrua
TCCCTCCCCCACCCCCTCCTTCCCCGTCTGTGTGAATATTTCTATGTCTTTAATTATCTGTGCTGTCATAGTAGAAACAGCAGAATAATAAAAAATAGATGTATAAAAAAGAGAGGCACACGAACTAAAGTTGATGTTAAGAAGTACATTTTTATTTAAATAATTTTACAAACCAAGAAATTTCATTGACTTGCTTGAAGAATTCTCGGTGGATCTGAGAAACACAAATACAAATCATTACTTTCTTATTCAGCATTCCATTTAAAACGTGACTGAGCGAGGATTGATTGCAAACATTTCCCATTGTATTTTTCCTGATATTAAGAAAAATTATGAAAGGTTACATAATCATCTCTGATGTGCAGGACCTAAAATCTTATGGTTAAATATAAAATAAATATTTAAATACTTTTTTTAAATCATGAATGTAGCCGAATGCGACAAAGAGACTTTAGTAGTTGATCAATCTAGTTTATAAAATTCTAATCCAAATACTTTAGGTTTTAAAGGCTTAACAACGTTAAATTAGGACGTTTTAACAGTAGGCCTGGCGCCCACATCAGCGGTCCGATTTAATAAAATTTTAGCGAGAAAGACTCCAAATTGTTTCGCTGAACCAAGCGGACAGATCCGTTTTTGTCATGAAAATCTGACGAAGAAAGATCCGATTTTACATAATCCAAAAATTACGTTTTTTATCGGAAATGAAAGCTAAGCTAATGCTAACGGAGCCGCCAGCTAAAAGCTTCGTCCGTCCGAAGACAGTGCAAATGCCGTTGTACTGTGAAACTAAACGTTTTTAAATTGTGTTTTCTCTGCAAAAAGAAACTGAGATTTCGCTTACCAATTTTTATCGAAATAGTTCTGTCGAAAAGGCTGAATGATGACGAGGCAAGAATTCTGGAGGCCTTGTTGTCATGAGAACTTTGATACAATGTTGCCAGATCTCGCGACAGAAGTAAGCGACCAGCCCAAAACAAGCCCAGAACGAGCCCAACTGGCAACCCACCCCGTTGTGTAAAACTAAGACCGTTTTTAACCAGTATAAACATACATTTATTATGGCGTTGCATACAAACGGCAAAAAATTATGCTAAACACTTTGAAAAACATAGCCACTCTAACAAATAAAGATACATTTTGCATATTAATACTGATTAATCCCATTAAACCTCTGGGACTCATTTGTGATCTGAATTTTAAACGAAGAGTGATGAGAACAATTGATAACGACAACGACAGACAATCATAAAGGATGCGCACGAGTTGAAAAATAAACTAAATCTTACACAGCTAAACGTGCTAAGAGAGATGAGGTGATCAGGAAAGTAAAGAGAGGAGAGAGCAAACAGGAAGTCGAGACAGAAGATGCACAAGGAAGTTCAGGCCCCAAAAAAGAGAGGGGGCCACAGAGGGTTTGTGGAAGTGTCAGAGGGAAGATGAGGAAGGCGAGGTGAAGTGAGAGGAACTGGATGTTTTTATAGCAGTCGCATAGGATGTTGATATGACGCGGAATATATTTGGATTTAATGCAAAATAAATGGGAAGTAGAGAAAGTATTACCGGTATACTACATTGAATTACAATTATTGACTATTTAAACTTTTATAATAAGCTTGTTAATTTAAATTAACAACCATAATCAGATCAAAATTATTAAGTTTAGGCATTTTAGGATAACAAGTCTTAGAAAAATTTAGCAGAAATTTATTTTTAGACTTGCCAGTAAATTCTGTCTTTTAAAAGTTTAACTAAATTGATAAAACTTTGACACTTATAAAGGATAAAAATATATATATATTCTTGTCAAATAAATTTTTGACTAGTTGTAAGTTGAAACGCTCAGTTTAAATTCATCATTTTTAAACGATTTTTGCATACATTGAAAATGTTTTATCAATTTTAAAGAGCTGTTACACAGTTAAGTAGATTATAAGTGCTGTTTCCTTTTAAGAGTTATATAATGTGACTGTAATGATTAATAATAAAAATGCTTTATTAGAAGTAACTTTTCAGCAAGTAGGTTTAATACGCACAAGAATCCAGCCAACTCGCCAGGAGTGAAAGACACATTTCACTGTTAAAACCTAATTTTGGTGTTGTTTTCGCATAAATTATGACCATTAGAGGCAAAAAGAGGTCTGGTATATTTGAACGGTAATTAGAATAACATATCATTTGACCATACAATGCATAGGCTTTGACAGCAGTAAGAGTTGTTTTCATTCAAACAGATTGGGGCTGTGTATACAGTAATAATAATATGGAAGATTAAAACGGAGCCCATGCTTTAACTTTTGATAAGTAAACCACTGAAAAGTGGTAAAATTTCTAGTTTCAGGTTAAATTGACAATTTTACTCATACGTAAATTAATGGTTTTAGATCTATTATGCAGATCAGATTAGAAGGATGCCTCTGTTGAAAATTCACTTTTATGTAAATGTACATTTAAAATTCCATTGTGCAAACCAGACTTGCAGAGGTGGCTCTTTTCAAGGTAATTGCTTATAGAATTAACATGATTACTTTGAATCTGGTTTGTTAAGGATTTTTACATTTTTCTATTTTCTCATTTTTTATTTATTTTAGAAGCAGCCTCACGATGTTTGTGGAGCGGAAAACGTAAGTCCTGGACCTCACGACACTTGCAAAAACACATAGGTAGTAGTACATACAGTACATTAAGATAGGGTCATGTCAAACACACATGCAGCGTCTGAATTTTTGAATCACAAACTACTGTGGTTATTGATTGGATTGGATCAGATTTGATATTGAGGGCATGTCCAGAAGCTGGCTCACTGACTTCACCGAGAACACCAAGGCTGGACTCCCAGGCGGCCCTGCTCAAAATAAACATTCGAGGGGCTTAAAGAACTATGGCACTGAACGAGGACTGTGCACTGGACTTTTCTCTGAACAAATGACACCACAAAGACTTTCACAAAGAACGGTCAGAACACGGTCATCAAACACAAATGACCAGAATATGCGGTCCGGGTGTGATGGATCGATGATGAACAAAGATCTCACCCAGGGGCAAAGATCTCACCCAGAAACAAAGATCTCACTGGATGCTGTGACAAGAGGGAGCTGAACAGGTTCTCCAGAAAGACAAAGAGAACAGGTCTTGAAGTCAACCACGCCAACTGTCCAGCTGAAGGTCATGCCCCCCGTATAGATCTGTGAAGATCTGTCAATAATCCTGGTATCATGTTTCAAAACTGCAGTCTGCTTAATTTTATTTAATGTAACACATTCTCATGATATGGCTTGCTAGACAAGCAAGGCCACAGAATTTGTAGTTTATATTGTGTGGGTCTGACGACTTATTTTTCCGCTTCCAGTAACTTCGTGATGGTACAGAGATACTGATCCCAGCTCATAACCCTGAAACAACAGTTAATGTTTTTGTTTTTTGCAGATTAAAATTGTGTCTCCACAGACATTCAATGTTTTGTGGAGCTGAAGGAAGGATAGCAGATTGTCCTTGACGGGAATGCATTTTGGTTGGTCTGGTTTTCCACAAAGGAATTGATTAAGAGATTTTTAGAACAATTTTTATAGCTTTATGCTTGAGATCTTAGATTATTTATACCATACCACTTTATTTATAGAGCACTTAGGCTGACGCGGGCCAACCAAGGTGCTGTACGATAGAAACAAGCCAAGCAGACAGAAAAAAACAAAAAACAAACAAAAAAACAAAAAAAAAAACGAAAACAAATTATATAGAAAAAGCAACAGAAACTAGCTAATATAGTGGAAAGTGTATATTAAAGAGAGGATCAAAACAAATCACATCATATTAAAGTTGGAAGAATAAAGGTGGGTTTTTAATCAAGACTTAAATACTGTGAGTGAGGGAGCCTGCCTGACACTCAGTGGTGATATAATAATAATGCAATAAGGGAATATTGGGAGGTGTTCCTAGAAATACCTAATAATAATAAAGAATATATCACTAATAACATTGATGAAGGCTCATAAAAGGAAACAGCTCATTCATTGATTAGATGATCAGTTATACAAAAAATAACTTTTTAGATTTTTATATTCAACAGCATAGCCATTTAAAGGATCATTTAAGAAGCACGTTGTACTGTAGGATAAATCAGATAAACCTACAAACCACATTGCTTTTATATATGTTGTTTAATAAACAGGTACTGTATATGTCATTTGATAAACAGGTATTTATTTTTAACAGATCCAAAGAGAAAAAGATGGGGGACGCCCTGGAGTTTTGGATCTATTCAAAAGGTTGATTTGAAAGGTTGATTTTGAAATGTGGTGGTTCTATATTTTTAAAACACGACTGACTCTGACTATAGACTGGACTTATTTTGAGCACATGAACCACAGTTTTTATTGTAAATTTATTTCTACAGCGCTGTATGTCTATATGTATGTCCGTCTATATGTATATATGTATGTATGTCTATATGGCTGTATGTCTGTCTGTACGTATATGTCTGTCTATGTCTGTATGTATGTTTAGACTTTTTCTACAGACTATGAAAAAGGTAAAGTATTTTAGGTGAGTATAAAACGTCTCCGTCTCCTGCTACTCATTTTGATGATCATGCTAATTCAGAATAACTTACTAATTAAAATAACCTCAAATCAGAGTGAGTGATTACTCATTTTCACTGAAGAATGAAATCATTTGTTGTTGTGTTGTTTTTGCCATTAAATACAAATGTTTTAGATAGTAAGAATGGAATTTTATTTTATGTTTAAAGAAACAATTATTATTATAGCCGATTACAGAATTTAGTTTAAGTTAAGTTAAGGAGTTACCCACAGTAACTAACTAAAAGTTTATTTTATTTTTGTGCCCATAAAGGGCTATTTTGTTGTGTGTTTGAGAATTATTTCCCACATCTTTGAAAGTGTATGAGTTCTATTTAATTGTTTAAGACAAATTAGATTGGTTCTTTTTTGGTTAAAACAAATTAGATTGGTTTTTTGGTTAAAACAAATTAGATTGGTTCTTTGGTTAAGACAAATTAGATTGGTTCTTTTTATTTTAAAACAAATTAAATAGCTTATTTCTTTTATTTGTTTAACACAAATAGATTAGTTCTTTTTATATATATATGTTTCTTCTCAAAAGTTCTATTTCTTTGGAAAAAGCTTAGTTTTTGTGGTTAAATAGACTAATCCCTGCTAAATATATTATTCCTTTTAAAACTTTTGACATAAGCCATAAAGTGAGACCATACTCATTGCAAAATTCTCCTCAAAATCAAAATCTTTATTTCTCACAAATATTGAAATAAGTCATGCAATATGACAATCATCACCACAGAGTTATCCAAAACTTTATATCTCTCAAACCATCCTAAAAATGTGATCCTGAATTTGTCAGGGCGTTACTGTGGAGGCACGGGACGGTGGTGTGAGTTTTTGCCCCTAATTAGAAATTCGGCCTCAGGGGATGTTTTTCCGCACCGCTCACCTGATTGATAATGATCAGTTTATATATGATAAAGAGGATGAAATGATGGAGATGTTCAATATTTATCATCTAAAACTAATTACTCTGACCCAATAATTATAACCCAGCTCACTTATATCAAATATTCTCTGTTCCCTTTTAACACTTATATTTGATAGTACAAACATGTTGTTTGCTTTTCTCTGATACAGAAAAGACAGTCTTCTAGCCTTGACAATGTCTGGATAAGATGTTCTTGTAGGATCAGAAACACGACTTGTTTGTTTTATCTGTAAGACGTCAGAGCTTGTCAAACTCCACCTGCTTCTTGTTTAAATAGCTTGTCATGTCCAGTACAATTTGGAATTGTGCAGGACAATGTATTTGAGACCAAACTAAGTTTCAAAAGACATTAAAAAGCCTTCCCCTTTGCAAAGTTGTTTGTCTGATTTAACACTGTTCTCTTGTTTACCTTTGTGTGGTTTTTATTAAGGTAACAGGGGTTTAAAATCCCCATCAAATACTATGATTAAAGTTGAACCATGCAAATTTGTTTGGAACGAACAAGTGGACCTTTGTGCCTCTGGGTCCCACTGAAGTAGCTCTCAGTCTCAAAAAGTTTGGTGACCCCTGCATTAAAGTATTTCTTCTCCTTGAAAACTGTTTTCTTTTTAAGCATTAAGATTTTGGGAAGATGTTGTACCAGATTATCAGTGACACTGACCACAGCAATCTATGAATACAAGCCAAACTGAAATTTAAACAATATTTAGAGGGGACCTATTTTGCAAAATTCTCATTTTGCCACTTGTCATTATTTGTCGTCTATTGTACTGCAGATTGAACACATTACATTTTTTAACAAGAGTAATGAGTATCACTGTTGTACTGATTAATAGTAGTATTAAGACTAGGGATGGGGCAGATCCGATCCAGTATCGGTATCGGTATCCGATACCAGCATAATTTAAGTATCGGATATCTGATCCAACCTGCTGATATTTCAGATCCAGCTTCAAAGAGCACTTGTGTTCCATCATATTCTGTGACTACCGTCTTAACATTGTGTGAGTTAAAACCAATGAAGACACTCTTGAGCCTTACAACAGGAAACTCACAAACTTTAACAGTATAGTCTTTATAGTATAGAAAACATTCCAAAATACACATAACTTTATAGTCTCAGCACAAAAATTTCATTATACAGATTCACATACCTGAACAGTATCGGATCGGAAAAGTATCGGTATCAGTAGATACCCAGTTCTTAAGTATCGGTATCGGATCGGAAGTGAGAAATGTGGATCGGTGCATCCCTAATTAAGACTACAGTACTAAATAAAATACATGCCGTTTAAATCAATATTATTGTTGATTATTCTGCATAGTATATGCATGCAGTTTGGATAAACTTCCCTCTGTACATTTTGCATTACATTTCACTGTAACTTTGCCGACCCCCCCAAAATTGCTCTTAAAAAATTTCCCTGTTTATGGTCCCCCCCAATAATGAGATGAAATCTACGCCCTTGGGTACAGACAATAACATTTGACTGGAAGACCTCAGATTCCTAGACAAAGTTAATGGATCCAGAAGGTCAAGAATGTATTTAGGAGCCTGGCCATGGATAGCCTTGAAAGTTAAAACCAAAATTTTAAAATTAATCCTCAAGTGCACAGGACGAACCGGAGTTCTGTGCAGTCTTCTGTCAGTTTTAGTCAGCAGCCTTGCTGCAGCATTCTGTACAGACTGAAGGCGAGCCAGAGAGGTTTTATTAAAACAAATAAATATTGCGCTCTCCCTAGGGGCTACTTGGGCTCGGGTGTCCTGTCCTGTCGGCGGGGCGTGGGTTGGGCCGAATCTTGGATGTCGGCTACTCTCCACCCCAGAATGAATGGGCCTACCTCCTGGGTTTGGGTGTGGGTTGTCCCATGTAGGGGACAGGTATATGTTTTGGACCTGCGGGGTATAGAGTGTGCATCGGGATTGTGAATGGAGCGTGTCGTTATTGTTTGTATTTGTGTGAGTAAGGGTGAGGATGAGGGTGGGTCTAAGTGAGTGTGTCTGTATATGAATGTTTAGTTGTCAAGCTGGACTTAGGCTGCCCCCTCTCTGATACATCTGAGGCTACTTGGTGTTGTGCTCCTACCACGTGGCCCCCTGGCGGGGTGTGCCCTTGCCTGCCGGCGCGCTTGGGGCCCTTGGCATTGGGGGTTGGGCACTTGGGCGTATATCGGCCCGGTCTGGTGGCTGCCTGGTGGGGCTGGGGTACTCTGGTCCTATCGGGTCTGGGCCTGAGGGGTGGGCGTCCCTGGGGCCCGGGCCTGGGCGCCTGGGCCTGGGGCTACGTCGGTGTGGCGGGCTCAAGTGGGGTCCTGTGAGTTTGTCGCTGTTGGCCCCTGGGGTTCATTGTGTGTGGTTGCTGGTAGGGCTCTCCCGGTTCTCCCCTATGGTCGGATCTGGGAGATGGGTGAGTGGTTCGTCCTGTTCGGGTGGCACTGGGGACTCTGAGCTCAGGGTCCTTATTGTGGTCTTGGGCTCTGGTACCTCCATTTGTCTGCCTCGGGTCTTGGGAGGCAGATCTCTGATGCTTCACAGTCACTATTGAATGTTCTATTAGAGAAACCTTACTCATTTATGCATGCTTACAACCACACACTTATAGATGCAAGGATACACACGCATGCATCGTATGTAGATATGTAGATGGGTATATGACTATATACGAGCAGGTCCCCGGTTCAAATCCCGGTCCGGGGGCCTTTCTGGGTGGAGTTTGCATGTTCTCTCCGTGCATGCGTGGGTTTTCTCCGGGTGCTCCGGTTTCCTACCACAGACCAAAAACATGCATGTTAGACTGATTGGTAACTCTAAAATTGACCCTGGGTGTGAGTGAGACAGGTCCCTCTTGTAAATGAGTCCCCGTGGCTCAACGAGGCTAGCCTGTATAAATAAAGGTTGAATGAATGAATGAATGAAATATATATATATATATATATATGTATGTGTATATATATATGTATATATATGTATATATATATATATTTATAATAATCTACTGCAAAGTCATGGATATTGTGGTTTTTTTGCATGTGTTTTGTTGCTGTGTTCTGTCATGTACTTCGCAGGATTGCAGACGGCGGTTAGGTGTGTTTGCCTTGTTCTCTTTTTGTGGATTTTTGTTTTGTGGTCTTTTTGTCTTTTCCTTTCTTTCTATTATTAAAAAAAATATATATATATATATATATATATATATATAATATATATATATATATAATATATATATATAAAATAAAATACATAAAAATAAAAATATATATATTGGTGTGAAGAGGATGGCTGTGAGGTGAAAAGGGAGGCCTTCTATAAAGGGGAAAAAATACTAGTCTAAGCGGGAGGAAATAAAATTATGAATAACCATCTTTAGCTCAGTCTGTGACACAAAAGGTCTCAAAGATGTTCCTTAAATGATAAAAACAGTTATGACCAGTAATTTTACAATGATTGTCAAAACTGTCAAAGATGACACCCAAATTTGTGAGACTATTTTTCACAGTAGGAGCTAAAGAAATGAGATGTTGTTTAATTAAAGGAATCTTATGATCAGGGGTAAAAGAGTTTCCGTTATGTTTGCAATTAACAAGTAGTAGATGTCCATCCATAAATTTAATTCAGACAGACAATTGTTGAGTTCAGACAGTTTGTACATCTCAGAAGTTCGAAAATGGCAATACAACTGTATGTCATGATCTTTGTTGTGCTGGATAATGGAGACGATAACATTTGAATTACATACGTTTTAATTCCAACTCAAGATTCATACTTCTTTGTTTGTTTATTTGATGTTGATATGAGGAAAATATAATGCTCAGGGCTTTAAATCTAATATATTTTACTCACAAAGTTATGGAGCAATATATATATATTTTTTTTCCCCATCAACTACATATTCCATTCTTCATCTGTAAATTCAAAATGGAATATTTACTGAGGATTCTATTAGGGATTTTTGAAGGCTTATGAATCAACTTCAGCAGCTCCAAGAAATCTAAGAGGAAGCACATTTCAAAGGTCTTTCTATTATAAAACCCTGGAAGTGTAACAGTACATTATTGATACAGAGAAGTCTTGGTACTGGCATTAGGGTGCATTTTATCAAACATAGAATATGTTAGTCACAGGTGATAACAACTATCATCTAGAACAGGGGTCTGCAACCTTTATGATAAAAGAGCCATTTGTATGCCTTTGTTCACTAAATTAAACGTGTCTGGAGCTGTAACATCCTGCTACAACTGTGGTCATCAACTGGTGGCCTGTGGGCCACTTTAGGTTTGTTGAAGGGGGGTTTTGTGGCCAGTAGGGGTGACATTATATAGCAAAAAATATCTAATGACTTTTAACATTTATTAATTAAAGTAAAAGACCAGATTATTGTAAATAAGTGGTAGAAAAATCAGTTTTTACCATATTTTTTAAATATAATAAAAATCTAAACTATGCAGACAGTTCTTCATATAAATAAATAAAGCTGATGCTTTATAACTTGATAGTTAAAGTATGTTTCTTCTTGTACTCGTGCCAGTGTTAACATATTTGCAAAAGAAATGACAGGAAAACTGTTTGAATTAGTCCTTTTTTATTGTTTGTATAACAACCCATAAAATTCTGTTTCACGTCAGTTTTGGTCCAAGTTTGAAAGAGCCACTGCAGAGGGACCAAAGAGCCTCGTGTGGCGCCAGAGCCACAGGTTGCAGACCCCTGATCTAGAAGATGTATTTTCACTGCATTTTACTAACTGCTATGCCAAAAAATAAATAAATAAAATGGGGAATATACAATCAAAAGTACCAAAGCTAAGCAAGAACAGCCAGTTCAGATGACAAAGTCTTGAAGTCGTGTTTGTTTTAAATCAACAGTGTAGAAAAATCTCCTGTTGATCCACAGTGGAAGAGGAGAGTGAGAAGTGGATCTAGCCGAAAGGGTGTGTATAACCAGCACACTAGCACTCAGCTGAGCATCTGGCTGTGTGTTCATCATTTTGTATTATGCATTTTATATTGATAGATGCTGTTGTGTATTGTGTATTGTCTTTTATTCTGCATGAGGTTTCAACCAGTTAATTAAAACAATCATCTTTTCACTAATCTCAATTGTGATCTGTACCTTTCAGTTTTGGGGTTTATTAAACTTCTGCTTTAACATGTGCCATATAGAATGCTGGTCACGGATCAGATTGAAGTAGATAACCCAAAAAGACATTTTGATTTATATTTTTTTACTAAAATTACCAGTTGATATATCTTTATTTGCTGTTTAAGGCCTCCTCTCTAGAAAGAGTGGTTTGTTTTACTGTCTCGGCTTCTGGGAGGGTTGTTGTTTGTTTAAAATAGCTGGAACTGTTGCACCCGAGGACTGAGAGAGAAATGCAATTTCAATACTGTGTATGTCCTGTACATATTGCAGTTTTGATAATAAAGTTGACTTTGACTTTGACTTTTGAAAGAAAACTATTGTTTTTTTTGCATCTGTGTCATTGTCTTGCTGTACCAAGCCTGCACGCAACAGTAGCCCCAAAATTGAGGCACCAACATGATTTATCTGAACTGCTACACCCCTTGAAAGTCCACAATAAAGACTGTTTTCAGCCCTGAAAAAAACTAACAAAAAAAAAAAAAAGTCAGAATACCAACCTTGAAAATGCTGCACTTGTAAGGAAGGAAATAGTAGCTGTTTTGAGTTAAGAATACAGTACAGTATCTTGAAGTAATATAACTACACCTGCAGCCTTATTAATAGACCCTTTGGTACATTGCATTGAAAAAAAAAGGTTGGTTGGCAAAATTAGTGATAACGATCCTAATCAAATGTAAAGAATACAGGAAGTTCACATCAATAAGGAATAAAATGTTATCACCTTAAATGTGTAGGCTTGTAGAATTAATAAAGCTCAAGGCTAGAGCTCTAGTGGTGGCTTTCATATACAGTATAAAGAGATAAAAGCTTCTAAAAACAGCATTTCATCCAGTTTTCTGAGTGAGACCTGGCATCGTGGGTCAAGAACAACAATGTTGCATCAGCATAAACTATTTGTCTAGATGTTTTACCTCTTGGCCAGCAGTCTAATGAGAGATTATATGTGGATGTTGTGACAAGACAGTGCTGCAAACTTCACTTCTTGTCACCTTGTGGCAATGATGGGCCTTTCTTAACGAGCAGCCTGCCAGTCGTCCATCAGAGCTGCAGTGGCAGCCAGCCCTCGGGCCTTGCCCTGCTGGCCTCTGAGCATACATCAGCCCCGCGACAACGCACATCACTAACACCAACACCAGCGTGCAGTGACAGCTGAATCTATCTCCCACAAGCTCTGCCTACGCTCTAAACAAATTACTACTCCAGTGAAATTAATGCCAACGCACCAATACTAATGAGCACGCAAGCAAAAAGAGAGGATAAAGGAAGGAATAATAAACGGATGAAACAGATGTCAGCTGTATAACAGAGGTTTCCCAGGTGACAAATGAGGCCGAATGCAATGCAGATATATGCACAGTTTTATGTGCGGTTAAGTATTTAAATTTGACAGAGTTTGCAATTAGCATTTAAATTCGAAGCATTATACCAGAATTATACAGAGAAACAAACAGTAACACATGCACACATCTCTTTATACCAGTTTTGTGATGACTTATACAGGATATTCTATGGCTGAATGAAGCAATAATATTCTATTTGAAAACACAAATGTCTTTATTTCTCTTTCTGACATACACCATGCGCATTTTAACAACCAGTACTTACACTAGTCTAGCCCTATGCTACAAAACAAGTACAACAAAGCAGGGTTTCTGTGATTTAGCTGCTTTCACAAAACTAAAAGTTCACTCAAAGATAATAATGCAGCAGTGCTTCTCTTTGCTAACAGGCTTTCCCCCTCAGGTTTTGTGTATGTCTATGCATCATTTACTGCTTCTTTCAAACAAAATGTACCCATCAACCTGACTGTTCAGTCAAAAGCTTGGGAATAATAATAATAAAAATACAAATAAAAATCATTACATAATTACTTAAACTAGGTCCAGTGAGGAAAATAACAAATACAGTTCCAAAATGTTCTATTCTTAAGTCGGTCTTTGAATGTCCCAAATTGATGAGCATACTGTATAATGATTCTTGCTTCAGAAAACACCATTTACTTGTTATTTATGGTGTGAAAAAAGTATTTCCATTTTAATGGCATTACCCATAAACCAAATAAAAATGCAATACAATACAATATAATACAATACACAACTGTACAGTGCAATACAATACAATACGACAATGATCACTAAACAATTCATTTTATATTTTCTAAAGCATCCCATTATTGTAGTTAGTTCAGTCTCTCCCCACAGCTTGCAACACCTGTTTGTCTGCATAGCACAAAAAATATTACAGCATTCAATATTTAAAATTTGTGATATAGCACATTTTATGTTGTATGAGGTATATTTAGATATAATGCTGAACCCAAATCAATTAATCTGATTTTGAAACTTACATATAGTTTAAACTGTATGTAACTGTAACCATGTCACTTTAAAAAAAATCCCAGTCTTTCAGCTGCTCCCTTATTCAGGGGTCACCACAGTGAACTAACTTGCTTGAAGACTTGGCAATAAGTTTTACGCTGGATGCCCTTCCTGCTACAACCACAGACCACTGAGCTAGCACAGCCCTCTGTGTGGAGCAGAGAACTACTATATAGGGCGCCCAAGAGAGTAGATGGTGGGGGTTAAGAGCCTTGCTCAATGGCCCAAAGCAGGGCAAATGAGGGTGGAGGCAGGTGTGGGTGTTTCCTTTCCCACCCACATTTTGATGTTGTCAGTCCAGGGAGATGAACCAGCAACCTCCTGGTCACAGGCCCACCTTCTCTAACATCTGTGCCACCGTTTCCCCTAAACCATGTCACTTTAAACACAAATCTAAATAATTGCAGATCAATAAACAACAGAAAATGTGTCTAATGATAGTGAATGGCAGGATGTTTAGTGGTTGTCTCATGTAAAGTCCATCTTAAGTCGCCACCGTACAATGTAGTAAAAAATATTAATCTAGACTCTATGGTCTTAACATTTCTTCTCACCACATTCCTGAAGGGCTTAACATATATTTGGATTCAAGTTCATTATGTTGTTGAAACCTGCTTGTTTTCTTGAACTAGTGGGTGGAACAACAAGTGATTAAATCCAACAAGAAACATCAGACCTCGTGCCCAGCTCCAGGGGCAAAAGCTAGAATGCAGAAAATGTTCCCTCACAATGACAGATTTTCTACTCATAGATACTATCATACAGCATCCAAACATGTGTATGCACTCAACATCATATTTATTTCTGTTTTTTGTACTTGCTAGATTGAAATCAAGTTATAGTCTTAGATAAACTATATGCATTAAAGATTATGTATTTTTGGCTGAATGTACTACAGTCACTTTTCATTCAACCTTTATTTAGACAGATAAGTCACATTGAGCCGAGAAGACTCATTTACAAGTGAGATCTGCTTAGACAGACAAAAAGTAATGAACCTGGACACATTAGGAATTGGAGACAAAACATTTCCTATTAAAATCTTTCTTCTTGCCTGAGAAAAAATATATAATATTAAAAAACGCCTAGCACAAATAAGCACATAGTGACGTAGACATTCTGCGGAGGGGAGACACAGAGAACAGTGAGCAACGTCCATAGATGCTCTCGAGGGTACTGTAAGAGTTCTGATTAGGATGGAATAATCAGCCAGCTCCCTCCAATGGGATCCGTAAACATTCTCGAGGGATGCCGGGGAATGGCCAAGGTCAAGGCTAATGAGAATCCAAGAGTCCTGAAATGATCACAGAATGTTTATTCAACTGCTTCACTCTGGTTGATGGTGGAATTCCCCGATGGGCGGGGGGTTTGTGCGTCAGATTACATGTCCTCCAGGCGCATTCAGATAAGGTGGCCTTCAAGGCCAGTCGGGAGAGTCAGATTCAGATAAACACACAGTTGTTCCCATTCAGTTTGGTCTCTCGGTGCAACATACTTGCTATGGGAATTGCGCCCCCGCGCGATTACCTGAAGGAATACATTCACGCCTTTTACGGCAGGGGGCATCACCCCGCGCCAGAGGTACTGCCTTTTAGGTACTTAAGCGACTGACGCCCCTCCAACTGCCTCTTTTTTGCCCTTCACCTCGCAAAACCTGAACTACCACTCTTTGCGGGACTTCTCTGCTGCTCCATCGCTCAACCTGAGGTGAGCTCGCTCCCTGCACAGAGCGCACAGCGAATTTTTCCTTGCATATTGCATACATTTCTATAACCTCAAAGTTTTTTCTTCTCCTCTCTCTACAGGTTGCTTCCCTCAACGGCGTTATAACTATGCCTAGCGGGCTAGCCAGCGAAAGCGACACGACGGAGGAGACACTTGAACAAAGAAGAAAAAGGATTCTGGAAGGACTCTCTCGCCTTATCTCGGACATGCCTCCGGAGAAAGGAAAGCGAAAACCAAACTTCAAAAGAAAACCAGCGGGACGGCGAGCCCAACCTCGCGCGCCTGTCCCAGTGGCTATGGATTTTCCCTTGCAGCGACGGACACCCATGAGGCCTGTCCAGTCTGCCTGGGTATATTTCATGCAAGACAAGCTCTGGATGCGCCAGAGTCTTGCCCACACTGCAGCCAGATGCTGGATGTGGTGCTATGGCATAGGGTGGACCTCGTAGCTAAGGCCATGGGAAGCTCAGCTGGTCCATAGGACCCAGAAACTATGGAGACCCTCACTCCGACCCCGGAGCTCGAACACATGGCTTTACACGACAGCACGTGCGTCGAATGGGGCGACAACCCTGACCCGCTTGCTCCCATGGCAGACCAGAACGGTCAAGTTCGACACCAGAGGCATGATGAATGAAGATGAGATCTCCATCTCAGCCTCGGGCGGATTTTCGGCGGAGGAACCAGAACTTGAAATCGAGGATACGGGAGAGGACCTTTTCAGGCCCCCGGTACCTGTGCTCCCCGAAACGGACTTCTCCATCCCGGC
Source organism: Garcialebias charrua (assembly GCA_038048925.1). Lineage (NCBI taxonomy): Eukaryota > Metazoa > Chordata > Actinopteri > Cyprinodontiformes > Rivulidae > Garcialebias > Garcialebias charrua. Next base: position 15,515 of record JBBPBX010044629.1, read on the forward strand.
CCTGTTCGACCTGTGCCACAGAGTAGCGGACGCGCTGAACGTCCCCTGGCTGGAACCCCCGCCTCACCAACAGGTCATGAGGCTGGCGGGGAACTATTTTTATTCAAAACAGCAGGCAGCAACGAGGCAAAGGATGCCCGTGTTCCCGGACTTCCTCGCGGAACTAACCCGCACCTGGTCTCAACCACGAGCGCCCATGCTCCTTCCTCTCTCACAATTCCTCGACGTGGAAGGCATGGATCAGGTGGGAATAGCCAACGCGCCTCAGATTGAGGACACACTGGCGTCCCACCTAGCTCCCAAGTCATCAGGAACAAAACCAACTCTCCACAGCAAAGCTTGCAGAGCCTCAGCGTCGCTTCTTGAGAAGTGCTACAGAGCTCAAGGACTCGCGGCGCACGCGATGAACGCGTCCGCGATGATGCAGGCTTACCTCGCAGAAAAAATCCAACAACTGCAGGTAACCTCAAATAAGCAAGCGGCTGCCGACTTACTGGATGAAGCCCGCAGAGCAACATATTTTGTTCCCTGTATGATGGGGACAACTGCTGTCGCTCAGGGCAAAGGTATGGCGGAAGTGGTCATCGCAATCCGTCACCTGTGGATGACGCTGACGGACTTACCGGAGGGACAAAAGGTGCCTTTTCTCCACCACTCGATAGAAGCGGAGGGACTTTTTGGTCAGTCTTTGCAGTGAATCCAGACCAAGCTGGACCAAAGCCGTAGGCAGGCTGAAGCTCTCAGGGTGTGCATTCCTTGTCAGAGTTCCCCCCCGCAGAGAGCCTGCTGGAGGTAGACCTGCATAGCCGCGGCACCGCTCGACGGCGCGTGCGCCACCGCAGAAGCAGCCAGCATACGAGGAGGAACCTCAGCAGAGACCCCCGCAGAGCCAACCTCGTTCCGAGCAAGCAGGGAACAAAAACAGGTTTGTCCCACGCCAAGCGAGCAGGCATAGGGCCTCCTCGGCGAGCCGGGACACTCGTCAAAAACGTGTCTGATGAACCAGGCTCACGTTTACATTTTATACGACCTCCCACCCACGCGGTAACGGGAATGTTCGCACCTTGTTCAGACTTTATTTGTAGCAAAGTACAAATGGCTGATAATTCTGTTGCATGCACAAACCATGTTCTCCCTGCTGTGAGTGACATTAAATCATGTATGTCGTTGCACATAAGCACGAATAAAACTCATAAAACAGCACATCCCTGTTTTATTGACGATCAAAAAAAATAAATCCACCAACACAAATAATGTCAACAGTATGGGCCTCCCTGGCCTGTCAGCCGTCATAAAGGGGGGGGGCACATCCCCCTCTCTCACGGCTCATGGGGTGTCAGTCTTTTCAATAAGCCCCAGCAGGGTGCCTCAAGACCTGTCTCCAGTGGACAGACCCAGAGGCGTCTGCGAATAGACCCTCCACCTTTCGCAAAGAGAGGTAGGAGAGGGCATGTGTTCCAGCCCCCGCTCCAGGGTGAGCAAGGGACCGGTCAATACACGAACCAGACGGACACGTGACATGTTCGCACCACAGGAGAACACGTCGGATGCCCCAAGGCAGACACAAATTTCACACTCTCAAAACAGTGGCTGTGATCACATTACTGTGTATGTAAACGGATCGGAGTCGAACCAGAATTTTCCTCCTAATTTTGAAGGGAAAGTGGGCTCCTTAGTAACAAAGGATCTTAAGTCTGCCGGTAAAAAAGGACCATCTCCACATTCACATGTTGCAACTGCTCCTTTATTATTTATGAAGGACATGCAGCGCTCGAGCGGTAAAAGAGCAGCACGTGACTTTCCTCACAAAGCTGCATCAAACTTGCTCCCACACGACAGTATCCCATTGGATGAGACAACAATTGGAGTTAGAAGATCTGCTCGTTTACAAAAACAGCAGCCCCTCAATCCAATAAATCCTATTTTGGAGGGAAATAATAGCTTTCCTGTTCTGACTCAATCTAATAAAATTAATAGACTCCATCTGTTTTCGAGGAGACTCGATCAGGGCAGTCTGTTAACACATCAACGTGGAGGCCCACTTCCTAACCTGGTTGACCCTCAAAGGCTCACACAGGAAGTCACAGTCCAGTCGTCTAGGCCAGGAACTGGAATTAACTCCAGCCTGTTAGCTGAAAAGGACAGGCGGATGGCTTCGGGCCTACCAGAGATTGTGGTGAAAACCATATAAAATGCCCGTGCCGGGTCAACACAGTCTCTGTATGCACAAAAGTGGCGCATCTTCGAAGCCTGGTGCTCAGAAAGAAATATAATTTCTTATACTTGCGACTTGGCTCAACTACTAACTTTCCTTCAGGATTTACTGGAAAAGGGTTGTTCTTATTCAACAATTAAAATGGTCCTTGCAGCTATCTCTGCCTGTCACGAAGGCTGGGGACATAGGACTCCTGGAGCATATCCAATCATAATAAGATATATGAAAGGTGAGCTTCGAACCAAGCCAACCACCAGAACCTTGACCCCTGGTTGGGATCTTGGCCTGGTCTTGGGGGCTCTTTGCGACCTGCCATTCGAGCCTCTGAACGAGATTAAGATAGATCTTCTATCTTATAAAACTGCTCTTCTCATGGCTCTTTGCTCGGCGAAACGCGTGGGTGACCTCCACGCTCTATCTGTACATCTGTTATGTACCATATTCATCCCTGACGGGTCAAAGGTCACCCTGAGGCCTAATCCCGCTTATACTCCCAAGGTCTTGACATTCAACCATAGGAGTCTAGACTTTGACCTCTTCTTCTTCCCACCTGCCCCTGTCCTTACTTAGGAACAGGAGAGACTAAAGGCTCTCTGCCCTGTGAGAGCTTTACGCACTTACATACAGAGAACAGCCGAATGGAGGGAAACAAACCAACTGTTCGTCTGCTTTGCCGCACCTGCTACAGGAAAGGCCCTATCAAGACAGCGCCTCTCACATTGGGTGACGGAGGCCATTAAAAGGGCATACGGTAGCAAAGGTCAACAAGTGCCCCCTGGAGTGCATGCTCACTCAACCAGGGGCTTGGCCACTTCCTGGTCATTGTTCAAGGGCGTGCCAGTTGCAGACATTTGTGCTGCCGCGAACTGGAGCTCATTAAACACTTTTGCAAAGTACTACAGTTTGGATGTTACTGCGTGTGATGTCACTCAGGCTGTTCTTTCTAATACACAATAGAAAGTAGCTTTGAGATGCCTTCTGGTCAAAGGCAGGCGTTCACACTAACAGGCATTTTACTGAGCATTTCAAGGGCGTGAATGAATTACGTTCCCATAGCAAGTATGTTGCACCGAGAGACCAAACTGAAAGGGAACTGAAAGTTATGCACCATAACTCATGTTCCCTGAAGGAAGGGAACGAGGTGCAACATAGCTGGCCCTTTTCAATGCTGAAAGCTCGGTGAAGTGCAATTTTGGAGACAGTTGGAGGGGCGTCAGTCGCTTAAGTACCTAAAAGGCGGTACCTCTGGCGCGGGGTGACGCCCCCTGCCGTAAAAGGCATGAATGTATTCCTTCAGGTAATCGTGCGGGGGCATAATTCCCATAGCAAGTATGTTGCACCTCGTTCCCTTCCTTCAGGGAACATGAGTTATGGTGCATAACTTTAAGTTTTGGGGACAGGCAGAACATAATGACATCTACCTTGAGTCTGTGTTAGTCCAAAAAAGGTTGAGAAATGTCCAAATTACGTGGCCACACCGATGGAACATGCCTGAGTAAAAACACTGAGAGCTGATCCATTCTGCCCAAGGCAATTGAGTCTGGGTACACATGCACGAACCAAGCCATCATAAGGCAATCAGCGTGATCGGGTCCCAATTTGCTGCTGATGACTTCATTAATTGTAGATAAAACCAGCAACCAGCTGAATCCAAATAGCAGGAACCAGTTATTATAAATCTAATTAAATACGAGTCCTTAAAATCCACAGATGACAGCAGAGATAGACACTTCATCACGTCTTAAATTTGACGAGATATCCAGCTGCGTGCATGCCAACAGGGCAGATCGGCTCGCCTAAAGCCTGTCTTCTATTTGAAGAAATTTTATCAAATTGTGTTAAGGGACCAACTGGCCAAATAAGTCCATACTTGTGGTTCGAAAGATGTGCAAGAGAGACTCAAGCAGTTTCACAGACAGACAAAGCATAAAAGCAAAGCGGAGTGGAAGGGGAAGCATCTGACCTCGGCAGAAGCAAGTGGAGAACTTTGCCTAAATATACATTACCCAAATTAGTTAGTTATGATATATATATATATATATATATTTTTTTTTTCATTTTTCTCAGTACTGGATCTTTAACTATGGCCATTTAAGCAATAAATGTAATTAATTAAGTGTTTTCAATAGTAACACACCTGTGGTTGAGAAGCCAAGCCAACCGAAGGAAAAGTACAGTCTTACTAAACTTTATGGGTTCTTTTGTTTCTGTTTTTACAAATAAACTATCTTGGCAAGTAAGAAACCTGACTTGTAGTCACTTCTCACTCACCATTAGCTCATTGAGGTCAGTACTGAATCATGCTGTAATTACCTTAGGAAAAGTAAAAACTAAGATATACTTTCCCATGATTTTCCCCACACCTATTAGGTAGAACAAGAAAATAGAGACC